>BRZM01002309.1:9658-52386 GCA_033238685.1 Lates japonicus
CATGGGTGACATCTGGTGATCGTGAATGATGTATGACAAAGTGGGTGACACGGAAATGAAAGAAGAAAACAGAAGGAAAATGATCAATACACTACTACCTCTGTTCACTCATCAACAGTTTATACATGAAAACACAGATAAATATTCAACATTATAGGCTGAGGCAGAGCATTGTAACTGTTAGAGGGCTGTTTCAAAAAAATGAACAGTTGACTGCGTACCTCTGAAAACCAACAGCAAAATACTTGGGAAAAGTTAATAGTGTTGTGTCTGTCAACTAAATCGCAAACGTGATTAACGCTGTTACTGTGACCTGCACAACAATAATAAACAAATCTTTGAATGCAGGTTTAACATGTTGTTCATTATATACTTCAGTAAAGTCTGAATATTTCTTCCACCTACAGATGGTCTCATACAGAATCATTATTTCATTAACCTTTTTGAAGCCTTTTCTTACTATACCATTTTTCGTTTTGGCGCCTTACCTGACATTTTCAGCAGTTTTGGCACCTAGAAGTATACTATGACATTTTCTGGCGTTTTTGAGGCCGCTATTATACTATGATGATATTTTTTGACGCTTACTGTACTACAACTTTCTGACCATTTTCATGCCTTACTATACTATGACATTTTGACCCTTTCCATTGCCCAACTATACTATGACATTTTTGAAACCTTACTATACTATGACGTTTTTGACCCTGTACTAACTATACTATGACATTTTGACCATTTTGACTTCACTACTATGCAACATTTTTTGGCTATACTATACTATGACATTTTTGACCATTTGGCCTATAGTCTCTACAGCCTTATTTTTGACCATTTTTGACCTCATACTATACTATGACATATTTTGACAGTTTTTGACCCTTTGCACTACTATGACATTTTTGACTTCTTTGATGCTACTGCATACTATACTGTTTTTTGACCATTTTGACCACTACTATACTATGAAATTTTTGACCATTTTGACCCTTTACTATATTATGACATTTTGACCATTTTGACACCATACTATACCTGACATTTTTAGCGGTTTCTGATCGCTACTACACTATGACATTTTGACCACTTGCATTATACTATACAATCACATTTTTTGACTATTTTTGACTGCTATACTACAGCATTTTTTGACCTGCATACCAGCATTTTTGGCCTTCTTGACCCTTATGATACTATGATATTATTTTTGGCTGTTTTGATGCCTACTAGTAGTGACACAAATCAAAGAGAAACATACAAGGAAAATGATCAATACACTACTACCTATTCTTCATCAACAGTTTAACCATGAAAACACAGATAAATATTCAACATTACATCTGAACCTGGTTTTTGACGCCTTACTATACTAGGACATATTTTGATGACATCTTATGATGGTTTTTGACGCCTTACTATATCATGACATAATTTAATGGTATTTGACTGCCGATGCCTGACATTTTTGACCACTGGTGCCTTACTAAACATTTCTGTATTTGGTTCAGTTGTATAAAGCTGTTTTGTAGATTACCTGGAGCCTCTGTCTTGGTCTGAGAGAACTTTCATTATCAGAGACTCTCTGTGTTGATCTTGGGCGGCATCTACTGTGATCGTGGACTACGTCTCTGTGATCGCGGACAATGTCTCTGGATTGCTGGACCATCTCTGCAGTCATGGACTCTCTTTGTGATGGTAAGGTGATGTCTCTGAGATCTTAAACGGTGTCTCTGCTGGTCGCCGACAGCCCTTCTCCCTGATCGCCCGGGCAATGCCCGTCCGTCGTGACCCCCGTCTCGCGATTCTACTCGCCAAAGTCTCTGAAGCATGGACAATGTCTCTGATACGACCGTCTCTCTCATCTTTGACAAGGTTTCTGCGATCGCAGACATGTCTCTGATGGGCGATGTCTCCCTCATCACTAACAATGTCTCTCGATCCTTGGACCATGTCTCCCTCTGCGATTGTGGGCGATGTGGCGTCGGGCGAGAAGTGGTGACCACCTGAGAAATCAGAAAACATACAAAATGATCAATACACTACCTATTCTTTGTAACGTTTAACCATGAAAACACAGATAAATATTCTTATTACATCAAGACCTGGTTTTAACGCCTTCCTATACTGGACATATTTGATGACATCTTATGATGGTTTTGTGGCCTTTTTATATCATGACATAATTTGTGGTGTTTATTTTGTACGATACTATGACATTTTTGACCATTTGGTGCCTTACTAAACAGTGCTCTGTGTGTTGAATGATTGGTGTAAAGCTGTTTGTAGATTACAGAGGCCTCTGTGTCTTGGTCTGGAAAGAACTTCTTCATTATACGAACTCTCTACTTGATCTTGGACTACCTTGATCGTGGACACGTCTCACAGCGATCGCGGACAATATACCTAGTTATGAGCAATGTCTCTCGATCATGGACTGTATAATATATCTTTGCGTCGTGGGCGATGTCTCTGAGATCATGAGCCCAATTGTCTGTGGTCATCGACAATATCCTGATCATGAGCAATGCACCGTCAAGTAATTGACCCCGTCTCCACCCGATTCTATCGCAAGGTCTCTCTGAAAGCATGGACAATGTCTCTGATCAGGACAGCGTCTCTCTCATCTTGGCCGAGTCTCTGCGGTCATGGTTGTCTTCTCTGATGGCTGGTGATATCTCCTCATCCTCAACAATGTCTGCCGATCGCAGGACCATGTACGTTGTGGGCGATAGTGGATGATGACCTGGGAGAGAAACATACAAGAAAAGATCAATACACCACACCCTTCCTGTCAACGGTTTAGCCGCGGTACAGATAAATATTCAACATTACACTGAACCTGGTTTTGACACACTGTACATCAGGACATTGAGTGACATCGCAGTGGTTTTGGCGCGCCTATATCAGCGACGCAATTTGATGGTATTTGGCACTGCCTTCTGATACTATAACCCATTTTGTCTGCATTCTGTGTTGAATGATTGATGGCTGTTTTATATATGGTACCTAGAGCCTCTGTCTTGTGAAATTACAGAAGAACTTCTTCATTCCTGTGAGAGACTCTTGTGATCGTGGACGACATCTCTGTGATCGTGGACAGTGTCTCTGAGATTATGGACAATGTCTCTCTGATCACTGGCGATGCCGTCGAATCGGTGACCCCAATCTCCGCCGATTCTTGTGCAGGTCTCTACAAATCATGGACAATGTCTCTGATCCTGGACAATGTCTCTATCACATGGGCGATATCTCTCATCCTATTCTCTCCGGTCATGGCGGTTGTAGCCGCGATCGTGATGATGATGTTGTGTTGAAATGGTGACACCTGGAAGTCAAGAGAAACATACAAAGAAATGATCAGCCACTCTACCTAACCTGTCAACAGTTTAACAACGAATGCGGTATTCAACATTGGCTGAACCACAACATTTAGCCCGGTTTTACATGCATGTTAATGTCTGCCAGCTATACTGAAATTTTTGACATTCTTGATGTTTTTACTATTTGGCAACGCTTGTATCTCCTAGCTCAAGCCTGACATTAGCCTAGCACCTGCTGATCAGGCTATCAAAATTCATGAGATAAGCAGGAACATCAAGGACCTGAACTGAGGCAAAAATATAGTGCTGAAATTATGACGCAGACCCTGCATACTCTCAGCCTCTAGCATTCTGTATTGAAAGCAGATATAGGGTCTCCTCCAAAACCAGGGTCGAGGTCAGTGGCCAGCTCAGAAGGGGCCTTCTAATGGACCCCGGTTCGTATGGAACATATGAATGAACACTCTCGAAATCTTCAGTCTGTGCAGTAAACTCTGTCTCTGCACGAAAGAACTATGCAGATTGAACAATCTCGGATCTATAGACCTAACCAGGGTCTTTTCCTCCTTATTTATCTTCTCTGCAACAGATTTCTTAACATAAATTAAATCACATTCCAATGTATCAAGAAAAGCATTGGCCACAATTCTCCTTAAGTTTGTTTATAAAATAATTAACCAACGTGCAACAACACACAACTGTAGTCCAGATGGCAAAAATGGTCGGTGGTGAAGAAAATCAAATTTCTAATGTTGCAAAGCTAGATAATGTACAATTATTCATTTCAAATCTGTCGCTGGATATACTGTCTATCTATTAATCATCTTAAGATTCTTCAAAAATAAAAATAATGTTTGTCACCGGTGTTGGTGCGATTATTCATCATATCTTGTCATAATACTCAACTACAAACCATAATAGACACAAAAATATTAATATTAAAGACATAGTATTGCAACTAAATAGAAGAGATGCAAAATATCGATAAGTGACTGCAAACAATTACAACAGGGTTTAAACAGATAGCAAGACCTCCTGTTTTCCTGTCCACTGGGGTCGCTCATGTCAGGAGTGCCTCAATACGGACTCCCAAGAGCACAGGCACTGTTACCACATGTCACTTGAGTGAAAGGTAGGTAGGTCAAACGAAGTCAGGCTAATGCTAACGCTCGCCGCTAATGCAAATGTTAACGCTAGCTGCTACCTAGTTCGCTCCTTAGCCTTACTTTCACACCGCAGGTGTAGTCAGCGTCCAGTCTCACTCATGGTCGACAAAAAAGCAGCTCCAAAGCTTGTTTTAGCATCCAGGCTTCTTTGGTAATTAAGTTTTCTCACAGTACTGACAAACCGAGGTGATGGTTCAAACATTGGGTTTAATCTGCTGTCCGTTTTCGTTTCTCCGCCTCTCTGCGCTCCTCCCAGACGGTAATGGCCAATATGAATTGGCCAATGACAACACATGCAATCCAGCAACAGAAAAAATGCCAATTGCCCAGCTGACTCTGTTCCACCTAGCAACCGCCTCGGATTGCTCTTTTAATACATGCATACTGCAGGACTCTGTAGTATCTCTTTTTGGATTCAGCCCTGAGGCTAAAATTCACTAAAAACACACTGGTATTGTTTTGTTACAATGCCATTATTCTGTTGGTATTATCATGACCTTACTCATGAGCCATGGAAAAAGACGAGTAGACATGGTATTTAAATTTGTATATTCAGTCATATAATAATTGACATCCAGCTAATAATTTGTAATATTTGAACTATTCTTACATAAAGACAGATGTTCTTTGTTTGACATATCTCATGACCTGCAGTCGTCATCAGAGGTGTTGCTGAAGCTCCCTGTCAGCTGATTTATGTGGACATAGTTGTCTTACCTGTTACCACATAGATCAGCTAGGCTAGACAGCTAGACAGGAGGCTTCAGTAACACTTCTGATGAAGACCACAGACTTGGCAGCTGGAACATATCTGGTAAAAAAAAAAACAAACAAACCAACCCACCTATTTAAGAAACCAACCAGTAACATGTTTATACTGAACTATAATATACCTTAGGCCAGAGACCACTTTCTATACAGGAGAAGCCCACATGCTGCAGACCAGTCGCATACTCTCTTCTGGCTTGTGTCCCAAGTGTACATCCATAACTGTAAATGACACACAAAAACAATAAACAAAAAATGAAATGGTAATTAAATATTTTGTGTTGGATTTTGAAACCATGGAGTGGACCAGTATATTATTACGGTTGAACATGCTATATGTTCACTAGCCTATTATCCTGTAATCCTTGTCGCAACTGTGCTGAGCTTGTGTGCCTCCTACCGCTGCCTCAATGGGTTAGTCTGTTTGTGGTATTCTGTGACTTTCAGTGGTGGAAGAAGTATTCACATCAGTAGTTGTTCCACATGGCCAGAATTCTGGAATATTAAGAAACTTATTTAATAATCAGTGCTGATTCTAGAAACTTTAAGAAACTATGGAGTGGGCCGGTATTGTAGGCAACATTGTTATGGCTGGTCAATGACCCAGTATATCGCCAAAAATCAAAGATTAAAGAAAAAGTCCAAAAACTGACAACAGATTTGTGAATCATAACTTTGTTTTTTTCCTTTTTCCTCTCCCATTAATCATCATCAATACTACTAAAGTGAAATGAATACTCCTTCCGCTACTGCTGAGAACTTACTGTGTAAACCTAACTGAATGTTTAAATAAATTTTTTGCTGTCAGAATCACGTCTGCCTTCTCCAATTATAATCTAAGATACTGGCTAGTGGCTGCACTTATTAAAGTAATTCATTTACCTTGATGATCATGTAACATCACAGTGATGTACCCTGGGTCTGAGTTCTCATGGAGATCCAATGAGGCCTCTGCACCACCTGTGTATCCTTGTTGATTGTCTCTAGACTTCATCCTCTCCTCTCGTAGGTTAAGTGTGGAAGCCATACTTGCCGGCGTTTTTTCGTTCAATTTCATGCATTTTCCTCCTTACTAACAACAACTCTTGGTACTCGATAAATGTAAATATCCAATGTAGAGATCACATCCTGCCCGCGTTTATCGCTTTCCCAACACGGTTTAGAGGAGACCACACCCACTTCCGTGTGACGAAAGTCTCAACCAAAGGACGGAAGCCTCGGCGGCTGTGCTCCCAGGGAATTCGCACGCGCGCGGGTCCCGCTAAAAAAAAAACTACAGCAGCCTGTGTTTGCCATATGGAGCACTGAATTTCGTGTTTATCAGACCAGACCACAAATGAGACAAGAGTTATCTAGCTAGCGTGTTATTTCCTAAATGTGACAAATGAAAAATACATATGTAAGTGCACTAGATAATGTTGTATTCTGCTTCTCACTATCTAATATTTGACAAAACATGATTTAAAACAGCATTTTTTCCCCCAAACTGATCAGTTATACAGACCTTCAGGATCGCTGCATTAATGTGATGGGTGTTTGAATCTCCATTAACCTTCACAGTGGCAGAAATTCAACAGCGATAAGTGTGAGCTTATGTGCTTTTCATCAGTTTCATATATTAGGAAAAGCCAAGTTGCTACTCTACAGAAGACAAATGAAAGTCAATAAGCTACCTTTAAATGCTATCCACAGAGAGAGGAAAACATACTTAAAACACGAGCTCCTTGCCACTGACCACCAATATTACTTCCATAAAAGCAAGATAAGCGGCAGTAAATAGCTTCCCACCTACCATCCTTGAATCATGAATACCGCAGTTAGCAGTATTCATGATTCAAGGATTTCATTTTTGCCAAGCTATAGCCTGGGGAGGTGGACTGGATCTCCATGTCTTTAAGAGTAGCCCCAGAACGGATCTCCCTCACCTTTTCCTCACCATTAGTCACTGCCGTGTGTCAAAAATCGACTGCTTCTGTATGTCACTGTCGTCGGCCAAGGCCAAGTCGACCCATTTGAGAGGCTGCCCTCCAGAGGACCCCAGAGATAGGATCAGAGCGCCGGAGGAAATACCACCAAGTCTAACACGCAACACAACACACTCCTCCCTCAGGCCACATGACTGCGGGCCCCATAATGTGTGTATTCATATGAAATATATGAAGATTGTTTACAGTTCAAAGACGTTAAAGGGAAATGCTCTCTTCTGTTTTGAAGTGGGGAGTGTAATTTCTACATCCACCATGCATCCCATGGTGATCTAGAATGACACATATACTATAGCAGCCAGTTGCACGAAAAGAGTGTGATATCATTGGTGCTGAAGGTGCACATGACTTGGCTCAACATACAGTACACTGTTTGTTCAAGTATTCTCTTGTGCCTCAATGGAGTAATACAAAACTGCCCATGTGAGAAAATCATCCATCCCTCCTGAGGCCTTTTTCTGGTTCTTGTTCATGCCCAGTTGTCAGATAAACACACGCGCACCAGCACACACATACACACACACACAATCAGCATCTCCACCCTCAGGACCTGGTGCTGTAGAGAAAAGTAGTAAATGCCAGTATTTCCAGGAATTTCCTTTGAAATGTTTGATTGTTCAAGTCAAGCATGTAAAATCAATGGCTGATGCTTTGTGTCATATACATGTTAAGTGTAGCTGTAGGGCCTTAGGGTGTGAATATTAAAATGCAAACATTACATGCCCTCTGCCATACTATTCTGTATAATTACTGTATGTTTTCTGCCAAATGAACATGGTTGATGTTTTAATGATAGAGAAAGTGTCTGATTTAATATTCATCTGATAGCATGCAGCCATTGGGAAGTTTTATATTTTACATGTTTCTTCTATGTAAATGTGTTATTGCTAAAAGAATATTTAGAGAAAGTGATTGTAAATCAGGAACAAAGAGTCAAAATTTCACTCACAAATTGCATCAAACAGTGTTTCACTTCAAAACAACAACAAAACAAAAACATGTTGCATTGTTGTCGTACAATATTTAGCACTGACACTGACAATAATTAATATTCATGAGACTGTGACTTTGCAGCCCCTCAGGATGGTTAAATTAATTATGCTAACAGGGTCATTTAACTGCTTTATTCAAAGCAAGCAATTCTCGTGCAATAAATGACACAATAATTACGCACACAATCTAACAAGAGGACAGTGACAAGTGGAGGAGTGACACACTCATCTCCATAAAGTACAAAGAACACATTTACACGCAAGCACACACACACACAATAAACAGGGGGGAAAAAAAAGACTGAAGTAAAATCCGTACAGGCAAGATGAAAGAATAACAAAAACCACCTAACGGTTCTACATCCGCTGCAGCTTTTCTCTCTGTGAGTAGTAAATATGATTTGTTACCACGTGTTATTATTTAGCGTTATTCATCTTCTCTGTCAGTGCACACAGAGGGGTAATAGAAATGCCAGCAAGGTGGCTGATTTACTTAGTAAAATTTTCATCTCAAGGCTTGCAAGGCATGATTGGAGTCTGGGAGTAACGGGAAATCATGCATTATGTAGGCGAATCTGACACGACCTTGAGACTTCTCAGCACAGACCATATATTACCACCAGAGCGACCTTCCCGTCCCGAAGATACATCTGATGTGTTTAAGGCTGTTTTACAATGCATTAGGAGGGCTTTACATGTGCTGAGCTCACTTTATTTGCTCATACATTTCACAGGAAGAGTTTAGTGTCAGGCTGATGGGGACCATTCACACTGACTGACTCACTTGTCGAGACAAATGAGCCCGTGAAAACAGGCAGAGGCGGTGGATAATAAGCATTTCAAAGCAAATTCCCACTTTTCCCTTTTTATTCGCCTCCAATATAGAGCACATTTACTATTCAGTGAACCCTTGCTGATTCCAGCTCATCATGTATTCTCACCTGCCGCGATTGATTGACCTGCATCTTGAAGACAGAGAATGGATGTAATTTTTCCCACCAAGTGATGGGGCGTCAGGATCAATATTCTCACTGTTGGTTAAGCTTTTGCAACCTTTAGAATATCATCTCCAATCGATCTCTCTCACACATAATTGTCTGCATTTTCAAATCAAGTTTTTTTTGTCCTCTGCACATGCCAATGACATTTGAAATGCCTCACAGTCTTGCTATATGACCCGTTGAAATACCCGAGGTAAAGGGCACAAAACACAGATTCATTAGCATGTTACATTTATTGTCCATGTCTTCCACTTTCTACCTTTCACCCCCGTGCTATAAACATGTGGAGGGAGTGAAGCCATGTTGTATTTCCATATAAAAAGCCCCATAATTATAGGGGGGGATGAAGACGGTTGTTCCTCTTATCAGAGGAAATGATAAGGGAGTACCAGGCCCTGTGAAAGAACAGAGTCCATTTTGATATAATTGGCAGTGGAATTATTTATGACATTAATTGCCACATTATCGACTGGCTGTCAGCTCCTCTGTCAGTCTGTCCATCTTTCTTAGTAGAAAGAGCTAGCTCAGCCTGGTGCCCACTGACAAGCTAATTACTACAGCACAACCCTGAATGACAAATGTTACTCATCTAAGACCGGGGCCCGGAAATAAGGGCCACTAACCCCCCCAGCCCCTCACCCCCACCCCTTCGGCTTCTCTGGATGGAGTGAGACAGTGCGCTGCCAAATGTCTTCAGGTGCAGGAGGGAAGGATTTTGCATGTCAGAGAGAAAGAGGGAAAGAGAGAGAGGGAGGGAGGGGGAGAGAGAGAGAGAGAGAGAGAGAGAGAGAGAGAGAGAGAGAGAGAGAGAGAGAGAGAGAGAGAGAGAGGGAGAGTTTTCTAGAGCCAGGGGGACAGTTAAATCTAAATCTCACCCCATCCTGTTTGCTGCTCTGCTATCAGTGACCAGTTGTCACTCATAAAGACATGTCCTTTTTTTCCTCTGCCTCTTGTAAATTTGCATTAGCTCATGCCAATCAGTCATCGGGCTGTGGGCTGATATGTAGGACAGGAGATTGGTCTCGTCTTTCTGACAGAGTCACACACTAGAAAGTGCCTTTGGGAGGTGATCAGTTGTGTACCAATACAATACAGACATGAGATTATACAGTAGGTCCACTTTAAGATACCTGAACTCTGGAAACTGGTGCAATATTGTGTCACAAATTACAGTACAAAATATATTATATTATATATAAATTCGTATTGTATACTTTTTGCAAAAGTTAGATTAGTCAGTGTGTCACCATTGTGTAATAAATAAAAAATTCAACAATTTTTCATTTCTTTTTCCTTACATTGTATTGTAAAAACTTTGTCCATCAACAACAATCAAAATTTTCTTTTAGCAATAACACCTAAGAAAATGTCACTTTTCCAGATGAATGCACTACATACTAAAAAAAACGTATTATAATGTAGGTGGGTACAGAAACCAAAAATATAATTTGGACTTTGGACAAAATGCAGGTTTCAAATGGATAGTAATGGCTAATACATATTATAAGCAAATGAAAAGAAATAGCAAAAATTGATGACATACTGTACAAGGATATCCAGCTGTGGTTCACAAGCACAATATTCACCCTGAAAATATGTAGGCACAGAGGTTGTATCTTTCTTTTGAGTGCACACACAGACACACATGGTGGCGCAGAGATGCCTGAGGGCTTCTATAGCAGAATGTCACTGATCTGCACTGATGAAGGGTGCCATTTGTTCAGCCAGGAAGTTCCCAAGGAGCAGCAGCAGGGACGGAGCTGAGGGGTCAAGGAGGGCATCGCTTGCCAGGTAGAGATCTGTGATCATACTCAATTAATTACTTCAGGCGATGCCGTGGGATCCCATTCATCCCCATGCACAAAGGCGCATGCCGGGCATATGTCACCCGCCCGCACTCCCCGCCCATCCCATAATGCAGTTTGTACAGGGTGCTCGGATGCGCCCTGACGAGGGATGGGAAGTGACACACCAAATCCTCGTGTGTCCCCAGCCAGCCCGTGGCTCGGGCCTGTCAATTTGCAGCCCGCCAGTGGCACCGGCTCAATGGCAAAAGCCTGTGACACATGTCACAAAGTTTAAATGTCTGCTTCAGCAGGGATATTAAGCCAAGGCCAGAGCCAGGAAGGATGACATTTGTGTCATGGGGAACTGACTAGGCTCCCTCTTCCCGCTTCCTCCAGCTGTCAGTCCTAGTTTCTCTGAGCATATCAAACACAGACAACAACCTGTCATTTTGAACGCTGACACTAGTAATCAGGCTCCTGAACGGCATGTCAGCTGACATGGCTCACAGAGTCCAGAAGTGGTATGAGCACATGCAAGCACGATACCTCGCTATGCAGCCCAACCAGCACAAATGTTTAGGCTAATAGAACAAGAAATAAACAGACAGACAGTGAACATTGCATGAGGCTATCTCGACCTTTCCTTCTATCTGTTTGTGAGCTGATTGATGCACTAGACTGTGCTCATCATGGTTTCTTTTCAAACCCCAAATACAGCAAGCCTCCTGTATCTCATGGTTTGCCAACTTCTGCAAAGAAGTAGGCATTGTAACTTGCACCTCATAATCTCAACACCTCCAAGATTTATCAGTCAGGAACATTTTTCTAACCACTTTGTGGTTGTAATGATGAGTAACACAGGGCTATTAAAAATATTGATTGGCTCTATGTGATTTATACAGGAAAAAAATGAATGTGATCGACATTGACAATTAGAAACAGTGCATTAGAGTGGACAGAAAGAATTAAAAGAAAGCCACAATACCTTAAGCTCAATTTGACAGGGACACATGTTGCTTCCTAATCACTTGAAGACATCCAGCATATTACACTTTTACATCAGATCAGCTGTTTTACATCATTCATTCACTTCAGAATTTCAGACTGAAAGTTGCTGAGAACTATAAAGAAGATGTTAACAAATACAGACCTTACCTCTGGTTGCTGTGATAAGCACATAAACCACCATAAACACATTACGAGTTCACTATAAAACCATGAAGATTATAAAACATTATAAATGTAAACATTAAAAATGTATTTGGAAATATTAAAATCAGATGGACATATGCAATTTTCTGGAAGATTTATGCATCATAGTTTGTTTACACCACCAATGCGATGCAAATAATGAAGGAATATTTCAGTATGAACAGGTTAACTGTTGAAGACAGAGAAAGTGGGACAGGCACAATAAAGTAAAGTAAATGCACCATAATACACACCGAAATACCCGAATGCACCTCAGTTACAACTCTGCTCTTCACAAAGCTAGATTAAATGTTTTAACTTAAAAGCTGCATTTGATTCATTCTCCCAGAAAAATAACACATGTGCTAACACATGTACTATTCTCAACGAACACAGATCACTGCACAAATATCATATATTTCGACTTTTCAAAACAGTTTCTCTTTCTCTAAGATAAAATACAGTAATTTTCAAATTCAAATAAAGGAGGAAAAGTTCTCACTCCGTCAAGAACTAAACAAGACTGATCAGGCTCGTTTGACTGAAAATCTAAGAAATGTTTAACCAAGCTGTATAAACTTGTCACAACCCCAGTGTCTTACGCCTTTAAACAGCAGGAAAGTTATGTGTGTGTGTGTGTGTGTGTGTGTGAGAGAGAGAGAGAGAGAAAAGAGAAAGACAGAGAGAGAGATGAGTCCATGTCAGGTCTCTAGGTGGTGACCGCCACCCTCTCACCATCATGGTGGTAGCGGACGGGTGATCCATCATGGCCACAAAGAAAAAGGATGCAATTGGCTGGGTCTGTTTGTCACTGACTGTGTGTAAGAGAACAAGAGAGAGAGATCATCCTTTGTGTGTGTGTGTGTGTGTGTGTCTAGTCAGGCGCGATGCTTAGAGGCAATCATGTCAGGGAGGTTATCTCTGACTTGACTCTGAGCTGGAAGCAGGGAGGCAGAAACAGACCAGCTCAGCAGAGGAGGCCATAACTATGGGGCTGGAATATGATCTAAAAAAAAAGAAGAAAAAAACACTCACCTTGTTATAACCACAACAATGGCTTTTGGATACAGTTGAACCTTTTCCAGTGGGAAATCACATGACCCAAACACCGGTGCTTTTCATAAATATGAGCTTGATTTGACCTTCATCTTTCATACTGTTAACATCCACTGTCACTCTGTCCTCTTGTGCCAGCTGTCCATCAGAGTTGGTCACCGATGAATTTGTTGCTTGAGTGCTTATTGTAGTAGACGAAATACACTTGGCGAATACCCCTAAAACATTATGAAAAAAAAGTCAGCTAGCGGGCTATTTGCTCCTACAGCATTTAGTATTAGAGATTAAAGATACCTGACTGATTGTGCCTATATTTGCAAAATGTGAGCATCAATATGCAGTGACTAATTGTGACTGGATTTATACACATCATCTTTGAATATTTCAGCAGACAGTCAAATCAATAATTTCTGATCATAAAAAATTGAGTCATCCTCATATAAGTGCAGTGTTTGGTTATAGATGAGTAGGAGATTCAAACCTGTGGGACAAGACCTAAAACCCTAGCACAGTCATATAAAAGCTTAGCTGATCTCATCATATTATATAAGCTAGTTAGAATGTATCCAAAATCCTCCATAAACTGCATCTGTACTAATATGCATCTCAAGCAAGACTACAGGAAACACGGAATGAGTCAAACCAAGGCATAACATTTTATGAGGGGAGTAAATGTATTATTCAATAGTTCATGAATTCAAGGACACGGATTTGCAAGGAATGTAAACAAAACCTTGTTTGTTTACTATTGTGCAACAGCTCCACAGGGTAGCTTTGAATGGCAGAACTACAGGGTCTGGGTCGGCTCCATGTAGGGCGAGAGGTGTTACAAGGATGAGCCTGTTCCACAGAAAGACCAGTGTGGCCTCGGGCAGTCCTGACAGTAACAAGTCACAGCCACCCACATGCACTCATTATTGTGACATGCACACACTGTACCATCACAGTGAGCAATTATTCAACTATCAGCAGTAGGTGTATTGCCTATGTATATGCCACGAAATAATAAGACACACTATTAATAAGATCACTTGAGTTGAGAACTCGCAACTGTACACTGCTTCTGCAACATCTTGCCATGGTACCTGTTTCAGGTCACAAATATTTCATGATTTGCTCCTGAAAAGCCTGATCGAGCAGCCCAGTTGAGGAGAAGACTTTGCTTTCTCGTTATCTGCAGTCAATTGGGGAAACAAAGCTTCAAAGAATAGTCTCCTCCTGATTCCAATTGATTAAACTGATGAAAAATACACGCACTAGCCAAGAAAGTGAAATGAAAGTCAGTAGGAGGAAAATATAGTTCAATTATTCTATCAGAGAGGTGCATATATGTCTGACATCTATTTCCATAGCATGACTAGAATTTGAAAAAGCCATGGCCACCTATGGACCTTTAGAGGATGAACCAAGATGGCCGGCAGTGCTTCTTTATTGTAATGAGAGGTGCTGGCTGTGATGGGGAGAGGGGACTGCCCAGAGCCTGTGGCTGGTCTGTTGGACCTTGATGTCACAGGCACCTTCTCTCTCGCCGCCACTTGATGAATGTGGGCGTGGCTGGCGCTAGGTGTCACGCAAGGAAAGGACAGCGGGTATTGCTGTCACGATCCTGACAGAGAACAGACAGCTGGCCAGGCTTTTAAATAGACACTCAAGTGCATTACAGGGGGGGGGGGCAGGCCAGAGACAGGGCAGGAGAGGAGAGACTTATGGGAGAGGCGGTGTCGCAGAGGGATGAGGGGTGCTCCAAGCGCTAAGTCCAATCACATAATCCAAAGAGACATTGTCAAGGGCGGGGAGAGAATGGCAACTAAGTGACAGAAAGCAGAGACGGGGACAGAGATACTGGTGCCATATTAGTGCCAAGCATATTCTGATGCCACCCTCAATTCTAACCAAACCTGACACATCGCTCTCTTTACCCCACTCTCTCTGACTCTTCAAAGTAGGCTCTACCAAGTCACACGCGCACACACACGCACATGCACATATACAGTAAGAAGACGTACACACACACACACACACACACACACACACACACACACACACACACACCAGTCCCTCGCAGCAGTAGTGTGCTCTGTCAGGCGGAGGAGCAGTACAGCAGCAGCAGCAGCAGAAGCAGCAGCCCACAGGCCCGAGGACAAGTTTCAGTCAATCTAAATCTGACTAGTGGAGCAGTGCTCATTTCCCTCATAGCCCAGCTACTTGAGGTGATCCAAACACCGGAAGTGTGGAGGAGCTGTCACCCGATAAAACTGGGACCAGGCTCCATGCCTGCCTGCTCCCCGTGTGAGGGGTACATATACGCAAGTGTTTGTAAAGCCTACAGGAGGAGGTTGGGGCATGGGGAGAGAGAGGAGGGAGGGGGGTTGGGGGGGGATTGAATCTCCAGCCGCCGTGGATTTGCCTGGGGATGAGAAACACTGTGCTGGAGACTGGGCTTGACACCACAGGACCTCGGTGTCCTACAGCCTGACATCACATGGGTGCCGGGCCTTTCACATATTCAGCTTACTCCGCAGAAACCCACCTCCAGGAGCAAATTTAAAGAGATTACCCATTGAGGTACTAGAACCGAGGGCTCCTATAAGACATTACCTAGAGGGGATATATTTGTAGGTTGCAACCAAAGCTCTCAGAGATAACCTTCACAGATGAAGGAACTGAAGCCAAAGGCCCCCTCAAGCCTTCACACTCTGCTGAGCTCGTCACTAGCCCGGGGACCGAGGGAGATTGAGGAACATATCTTGGTGATTCTCTTATACCAATCAGAAAGCTCTGACTATGTGACCTGTGACTGACAGCTTTAAAAAAAAAAGAAAAAAAAAGCTACATCTGTGATCAAAGGAGAGAGAGTAAATTAAGAGAGAGAGAACAAAGAACAGGGATGAGTCCGTTTCCAGGGTGAAAGACTGAAATGGATGTGTCTCTTTAATTTTCAGCATCCTGGTTGTATTCTTTCTGAGCCTGCTCCAGCTACTTCAGCACACAAGCAGTGTTTTATGCATAATGCATTCCAGTTTGCTGCCTTCCTTCACAGTGAGGGCTTGCTCTTATTACGAGGAAACCATGAGAGACAAGTGGTTGGAGACAGAGAAGGAATAGCTGAGCCAAACTCACTCTTACATAACGGGCCTGAGGGCACGCCACATCTGGGGGTTCCACCTGATGAACTGATACTTAATAACAAGTGGTACAGTACCAAAGCCAGTAGTCTACAATCTCCTCTGTGTATTCTGGCCATGGATGGGCACACTTTGAATCAACACCCACGCCTCCAGCATATACACATTATCACAAACCCATACACTTTGATCTCACACACAAACACAGCACACAGCCAGAACAGTGGGAGCAGCCATTAAAGGGACAGGATTAACAAAGTGATGGAGGAGGCACGCTCATCAACCTGGTGGAGGAACAATCAGGCTTTTTGTTCCAGATGTCATGCAGCACCTTGTAGCTTTTTAAGGGAGTAGCTAACCCTCTTGTCTTACGCGGCTGTACAGTCAGTATCTTGTATCTTCCCCTCAGGAAAGCGTATGCTGTGAGGGTTCTTCACACAGCAGTCTGCTGAGCCCAGAGCTGATTACCCAAAGCATGTGTCCTCTACAGGGGCTTGATAATATTCTGCCACTGTGTTATCAGAGGGAGCTTAACAGTAGCCTCCCATGTACAGTGCTCCAAATATCAAATCAACACATATGGTTAACAAGTTTTTTTGTGAATATATCATTCACATAAAGTATACTAATAAAGGTATATAAACAGCTCTATAAATGATTAAGCGCCCCAAACCAACACCTGCAGACAAAATGACAGGTGCAATCAGTGATACTTTATTGCCTTGTTGTACAAAATGACTATAGATATAAATGAGGTTTACAAGTGCTGTTGATCAATACACTATCATCACTCAGCAGTTCTGGGAGATTGCAAAGTGTCCAGCGCTACAGCAGTCTGTCATACTCGGTTCTGAACAAACACCTTTCCACAGACATTTCAATTAGTCCGATTTTACTGTACTGTATATTCGCTTAAAATGTATTTTACCAGAATTTTCAAGGATACCTAATATCAAAAGTGATTTGCATTGTAGTAGAAAAAACTCTTATTTCTATCCATTGAATACATACACAGTAGAAGTCCTGTCCTTTCCAAGCCAGCCTGCGTTCCCCAGTCCAGCTCCACTGTATTTTTTTATATAGAAGGGGCCCTTTCATGTTTTTCTGAAGCCAAAAATTTGTGCAAATTCACACTAGGAGAACATCAATTACCACTAACAGCAGATTACAGGGATGGGAAGTGAGAGTGAGGAAAGTTAGGCTCGACAGGCTTTGAGTCCTGCCACCAACTTGAAACTGACGAGCGCCCAGCATAGGGCTGCTCTACCTGCTGTGTCATGTGTTGTGTAGATTCTGCAATGCCTATATATGCTTCCTGTGAGAGGTAGCTAATGTGTTAAATAGTCGGTGAGTAAATTCTCACAACAATAGATGGAGGCAAAAATACCTTTGGGTCCAGGGTCTGGTTTAAGTCTCCAATTTGCAACACCAGTCAGGTTCTGTTATTGTGGGTCTTACAAATGTGGGGTATGACAGTTTCAACTCTCAGGTTTTGATCCATGCCAGGACCACAGCAATATTTTATAGTTTATATTAATTTGATTGGTAGCTATAGGAACTCTAGAAAGTCCTCACCTAAAGAGCTCATCTCCTAGCTATAGCTCACCGTTAAATGATTTTTGGTGATTTAGAATAGGACCTGAGACTCGGTTTTTTTCTCAGTTTGTCCTTGCAAGTCATAATAATAATGATAATGATGCTTTCTGGGTAATACTAAAATAAGATAAATGGGTCACTGTATTGAGTTTCTAATATTTGCTATTGGATATTGTGGAGATCCCACAGTAAATGTGTGTACTGCACTTAAAATAACCTAAAGCATTTTGTTTATCAAAAAATGCAAGTTTTTAGCTTATTTTTCCTCAACTATCTTAACTACAGTACACTAAAACTAAGGCCCTGTTTGTCTAAGAGTAGAAATTACTAGGTCCATATTAACCTTCCATTAGCCTGCTGCACCATTGACCACACAAGTGTGTATGCATGCACACACACATTTCAGGTAATGAAGAGAAAGAGAGAGTCGAGGGAGATGAGTGGGTTTAATGATTGTTCCTGCATACAATCAGCTTGACTTTTCATGGGCCATCAATATGTCACAGAAAGACACATCCACGGATGGAAGCTTTTTAACATCAAGGTTATTCACTGGCATGAACGTACCCTGTTCTTAGTCATCTGTCTCCTCTCACATCTATCCTCCTCGCCCAACTGCTTCCACCTGGCCTTTTCCTCCTCTACACTTTGCTCTTTATTTGCTCTTTGATTCCTCACCTCTGATTCCTCTGGTTTGGTTGTATTTATTTATTTTTGCCTGCCTCCTTTCCTGTCCCTACCCTCTAGTTTGGCCACTTAACCAACAATTTATCATGCTACGCATCCAATAGGGAAAAGATGAACAGAAGAAGCCAATTATCAAGGCAATTAAGTACTTTCTGTATTATCTCCAAGGGCTGAAATAATACTGCGAGGCAGGGGGGTGGGGCCAGATGAGCTGGGCAGGCATTCATAAGAGAGTTGAAACAGAGTGACTTATGAGCTTAAAGAGAAGGCGAGCCAGGGCCACATATTAGGATATGATTCATCTCCGCCGTCCTTTATCAGTTCAGCCATGAGATATCGCCACCTCCTCTCTCTATAGGGAAGCCTGCAGATAGATAACCCCTGCGTCCGGAGAACCAACAGCCAGTGACTCAATCAGCCAATTATATGGTATTGGCGGCATGCCACGGAGAGATGAACTGTTTCACTTAGCACTGGTATGCTGATATGCGTGTCAGTATGTGTTACTTTCTAATCTGTATATTTTCTAAAAGTACCTGTTAACGTTTCCAAGCAACCTGTGAGATGCGATCCAATCTCTAAACTTCTAAATATGTGAAAATGCATTTGTTCTATGTTTGATTTCAGAGTCATTATAGTGAAGGCCAATCAAATGCTCAATGAAATCAATTGAGTAACTCAAGCTGGCTTCACTTGTTGAAAGATGCCAAGAGGAATGGAATGTGTCAGTTCATGCAGGATAGATTTGTTCAGTGAAGTGTATTTCAGCTGCCATCCAGCTGCTAATCAACAGTAAATGCACTACATAAACACAGGGAAACACTGGGTAAAAATGGCTATACTGTCTTTGTTCTCCAGCAGACAAAACAAAACATCCAATGATTCTTAATGTTGTCTTTGTAAAACACCATTCACGGTTTATCGACGATTTCATTTAGATCACGAGATGTCAAAAAAGCCACCTACTGGTTTTTCTTTGTTGTTGTTGTATCTCTCAGTGTAAATGGCATGTAGCGAGCTGACATCACACTTTGCTTTGAGTGAGCAACCTAGCAGGAAAGGGAAAAAGGACCCCAGTGGTTCCTCCAGGTGAGACACAACCATTGCACCGCTGTATCATCAGCACGGATTTATCACACTTTGCTGTTGTTTACGTTTTTATTTTTACTGAAAGGGAGTGTGTGTGGAATAATGTTTTTGTAATGAGTTATTAATATACACATTGGTGATGTGACCAACTGCTTTTTGTGCTAAGTAAGGCAGGTATTTTGGCAAACTGTATTTCAACATTTCAGGCACAAATTGACTACTACACAATGCCCCAATGTGGAGGCGTGAGGTGGTGTGTGATCGTAAAAAGTCATATTTTGATATGTGAACTCATTGCTTCCAAAATTGATTGTTAATAACGTGAGTAACCAGATATACCCATTTTATTATCATTTATGCATTTCAATGAAGAAAGTGAAAGCTATTATGGCATGTTGAAACAAATCTCTACCTAAAAGACTCTTCTGTCAATTAGTTAACCATTTTAACAGCTGAGTAATAATTTATTCTCATTCAAAGAAATTTCGCGGCAACTTTGAGAATTAAAGTGACATTTGCACTCTACCAATAAAAATATTTAGTCCATTAAACATAACACCTGTCATTATGATGCATGCCCCAGGCTTAGGCCTTCCTGTTCCTTCTGGCTGTTTATGGCTAAACACCCCAGGCCGTATGTTCTCAACTTCAGCGATGATTAAACTTTAAATAGCCGCTATATAACCCTGGGACATCAGGAAGATTAATTTGAGGCCAATGTTCATCTGTAATTCATTAGCCATTTATACTCTCCACATCCACAGGCCATATCAGAAAATACGATTTTTCACCCTGCAGGCTGGGGAAAAAAAAGGCAGAGAAGGAGGAAGGAGAGGGAGACAGGAAGGAGGGGATTACACAGCCCATACAGAAGATTCTAATGTTGTAACAATGCAGGATGGCATGATGATAAACCATAGTTAAATTACACGAAACACATTTCATACAGTGCATCGTGGCGTTTGTACCAACAATAGCTATCAATTGCTGAATTGATTATAATTGCAGGTTGGTCTGGCTTAATAAGGCCCCTATAATGTTACGCTTGTCCATCACACTGAAAATATAACGTTACTTCTGTTGACATTCAATGAGGCTCTGACGTCAAACTTTCCAAACACTTCTCAACAGGCAGCCTGACATGTTGTATACTTCCTCTCAGTCAGTCAGTGGTCTGTCACCCATTTAAACATCATGTTTCATGTGTATGTATGTGCATTTATACTGTGTACATATATATACATACATACACACACACACACACACACACACACACACACACACACACACACACACACACACACACACACACATATATATTATTATTAGTATTTGGTTTTATTGGAGAGGACAGAGAGAGACTGGAAATAGGGAGAGAGATAGGGAATGCAGAAGATTGTCAACTGCACCACGTCAGGGCACTTGAGGTTCACTTGAGGCCCACATTACCCAACCATTCGCTAACATTAATTATTCTGAGCTTACTACTATGAGGTATTGAATTTTTATTTCCACTACAGCCAAACTTAATTAGTGTTTGTCGGACTTCATACATGTGGAGCAAGAATTATTGGGGTGGAAGATCTAAAACTGAGACTGAAAAAAAGATTTAGGAACTGTGTGTTTGACTCAGATAAAAACAACACACACACACAGCGGGCCAACAGAGGATAAAAAATAGTGAGTGAGTGTGTGTGTGTGTGTGTATGTGAGAGAGAGATTTGGGTTATTGCCACAGGCTTATTAGGTCAGGGAAGGTCATGGCTCAACCAGCCCTGATCAATACCAGGTTGATTTTGCCACATGATTCTCCTTAAAGCGCAACAATAACATATTCTGTATGTTTTCATGCTTTCTGTTCAAATGATCACAAGAGGAGATGCTGCACAACAGAATCAGATAAATATAGCCATACAGGAATATGCATACTGTATATCAGTTATGCTTGAGTTACCAAGGAAAATGACACTCCATCTCTGTCAGTTCACTAAATGGCTGTAATCAAACACTTTAAATTGAGGATGGCATTATTCATTGATGGGTGAATTACAGTTATAACCAGATAAATGCCTATCAGTCTTTGTACTTTCAACTTATGAGGATGAGAAGGAAATTGAATTCTGGGGCACATAAATTTTGACTGAAAACAGATTACCGTTGTGGGGGGTCTAATGAAAAAAAAATGGTGAAATTAATTTCAGTGACATTTATTCCGCATAGAGCTCGGAGAGAACAGTGGTTACAGTAGCTCTGGAGTCTGGAGATAAGAGGAGGGTGGTTTAAGGCAGGGGACTCAGCCAGTTTACAAAGTCCTAAGTCTCCTTGCAGTGTCTTTCTCGGGGCACCTACTGTCATCTTGCAAACTCAGCGACAACACACACCTCGCATATTAAAAAACAAAAACTCTCCTGTAAGCACAACAATGACAGGCTGATTATTTACTGCTAGACCTATTGAAGGGGTTCGTCTACCCTTAAGGGCACATGAAACCACTAATGACGCCAGTAATCATAAGCGCTCATTTTCTCCATCAACATGTGGATCACAAATCACCACACATGCACCGCACATGGCCTGACACTGATCGATTGTGTTCTTCATTACACCCAGGATTTCTAATTAAAAGAAAAGCACAGATAAGTGGTTCAAACCTCTGACCGAAATAGAAAGAAAAAAAAGTGAAAATCGCAATTAGAGGTTTGGCTGTGTTCGGTAATGGTGCCGTTAATAAGAGCGGCTGGTGAGTCACTCAATGAAGGTTTAATCACTGGGACAGGATTCAATAACAAAAGAGCATAATATTAATCACCAGAGAGTGATAACTTCACTGTTCATCTCTTTGACATTGGAGGAAGGGATGAATTAATGATGCTCTCCATCCGAACACATTAAATAATAATTATCAGGCAAAACAGCATGAAAGGGACTGCATAATGAACCTCATTGTCAGGTCAATTACAACCACATAAAACTGTTCAAAGGGAAGTAGCTTGTTACTAGATAGCCATACTAGAGAGGACAGCAGTGGCTTTATCAGTGGAAGGTGCCGGGCAACATATTTCTTCTGATATCAGGGCTTGAAATGTGTTGAGCATTTGAAATACAGTTTACACTGAGGGGGCACTGAAACTCTGCCTAGCTGCACATGCCTACTGTAAAAAGCTAGGGGCATTCGGCGAGGCATTCAACGAGGAACACATCGAAAATTGGTTAGCAAAAGATAAACGACATGACAATGACAGTGTTTTTCTGGCTCTAAAGCAATGTCAGTCGCTAAGTGCCATGTTAACTAAACTCAACTGCACAGACAGTGATGGACTTCACGCATCAGTGGACAAAATGGCACCTCGCTACCTGTCAGTGGCAATTTCCATCAAATCAAAGATGACCAGCAAATTTAGCCACGAGAGGAACTGCTGCTGGAGTTTTACACATGCACATAAACATGCACAGATAATATAGGCGTGCAGTGTGAGGTAGTTTCTTCCTTCATCACACCATAAAATTGACAATGGTTGTTTCATAAAGCCCTTGCCTTTCACCGAGCACCATGCATACCAGGTTGTCCTCTAGCTTGTCTTTCTGAGCTAGACATCAATTACCGCATGGCTTGCCACCACTCTGAGACACTCTCTTAAACAAACAGCCTGGCAACCTCCAGTGTGACACATATCAATACTAATCTGACGACTTGTTCCACAGTCGTCCCCCTCAGACCCTGGCTGGCCGCACCTGCCTGACCGGAGTGCTCGGGGTTGGCTGTACTCCTTCACACTTCCTTCCCCTACAGACATCAAACACTTATTACTCCCCATCCTGGCCCTGCTAACTGACTGGACTGTCTGGGCCACACAGGGACCCCATTATTAGAGTCATTTCAGCGCCCATCCTGATGCCTGTTAGGCAGTTCTCTACCTGGGGCTCCTGCTCCCTGCCTGCCCGACTGAGTGCCTGGCCAGCCAAACAGTGATTGGACATGACATGGTGACAGAAAACAGGGGAGAAGGGCAATAGAAATAAAAGAACAGAGATGGCAGAGTGAAGCGGACAGAGACGGGGAGAGAGGAAGGTGGGTATGTTAGCCAGGGCCCTTGTGGCGTAGGGTGTGCCCATCAACACGGATGAGCGTTAGCCAAGAGCCGCATGTCACAATGATGGAGGGGCTAGATCACTCACATCAGAGCTTCATCTGACTGGAAGATATCAATCTCCAGGCCTAATCCAAAAGGACATGGTAAAATATCCTTTAACATTGCTCTCCCACCCTGCCTTTGTGTGTCCCTTGCTTCTGTCTCTCTCCCAGCTGAAAATGTGCGTAACCTTCATTGTTGGACCTCAATCGACCACACTCATTTTCACATCCCATTTCCTCTGTCTCTAGCAGTGACGGTCAAATTATGATGGACAAAACGGTACCTTGACATATGGCATTTAGCGCAATTTGTCACTATATATGGCAAGAAAAAAAGAAAAGAAACAAGTACTGATAACTCAGGGATTCTACCTTTATGCTTTGAAACAGGGTATTGAGGAAAATGAACATTTCTGTTGATACCATGTGGTTAAGCCAAGCAAATTTTAATTATACCACAAAAGCTGTATCAGTGATATGGTAAGACGGCCCTCTTAATTCATGGTGGAACATCTGGAAGTCGTAACAATGAGGTGATACACGTGCACAGTATGTACATGTATACATGTGCATATACAATGTGTGTGTACTCATTAACTAATTCCTGTAATTGCTACTTATGCTGAATGTATTATTTAATATATTTATTTATTCATATATACTGTATATCCTGTATGTATACAGTATATGTTAGCATATTGGCTTTAGAATATCTTGCCAAAGGACTGCAGTTAAAAATGTGCCTGTTAGCTAACGATGGCACATTTACAGAAATGTGAATTAATGTGTATGGGTCTATTAAAAAAACAATATGATCTTTTAATTTTATTTTAGCCAAGCCTTATAAATAATTCAAAATAATTTATAGACAAAGTCAATGTGATTTCTACAACAATTACAAAAGTGAGCATGCATTAAAGCAGCAAATGTGAGGTTAAGGCAATGAAAAATTTATTCTTGGTGACATCACATGCTGCTCAAAATTACGGC
Organism: Lates japonicus; assembly: GCA_033238685.1. NCBI lineage: Eukaryota > Metazoa > Chordata > Actinopteri > Centropomidae > Lates > Lates japonicus. The sequence continues at coordinate 34,544 of BRZM01002309.1, forward strand.
TGTGTCACATTACATGCCGTCATTTCCTGCCAGAATTTAAACTGATGAACCCACAGTAGCCAATCAGGTGTGTGGCGGAGGTGATGATAGGTTTGTGTTGTGTGTGGAATATTTCATGCCCCTCTGGCCTCCCCTGCGCCCCGGTTCAGACGGATGGCTCCACTGTAACTCTACTTCTCTTAATTAATATGACATATCCCCTGTTCATATGCAGAGAGTGAGGGAGGGGACAGGGAGATGAAGGTATGAGGGAATGATTAACTGCGGATCTGTCCCTCCTTGTGAGAAATGATCTCGCCTCCTCTGCTCTCCCCAGTCCTCCCTCCCTCCCCTCTTCATTTCCGTCTCCCTCACTCTCCCCTTGTCCCTGTCTCTCTGGGGCTGACTTCATTTCTTTCTGCTCCTTCCCCTTTCTCTCTCTCTCTATTTTCCCTTATCTCTGTCTCCCCCTCTCGCTTTCTCTCCCCTGCCCCTCTCCTCTCTCTTCTCCCCCCTGACACTCTCGGACTGTCCTCAGCCCCCTGCACATCTCCTGACAGGTAGAATAATAACGCTCGTACATCACTACCGTGAAAAGTCCAATAACCTAAATCTTCACTTGCCACACACCCCGGGACTCAATTACTTTATTGACATGTAATCTTCATAAGGGGAGAAATATTGAGCATGTAAGGTCAGCCGGTTATGAAGACATATTATCATATTATCTGCATGAGGGTTGTAGGGGCTAGGACCTGACAAAGCTAATTATAATGGGTACATGTTTCAGAGCTCAGAGCGTATTATCTGCTTGGCTGCTTGGTTGAGCCACAGCTGAGGTATAGAGGAGAAGGGGATGAGATTTCAAACCTAATAGGGGCTGGATGTCATCTCAGGGCATGGGAATTAATGAAGCCAAATATTATCAACTGCACATCACAGCACTAATATCCTTGATTTGTTCATTGTATTTGTCAGGATTACCTCGCCATAGTCTAATGGCTAACAGCATATCACAATACAAGCTGACCGGCAGGGAGATTTCTAAAACTGTACAATGATGGGGGGAAACTATTGCATCCCTTCAAGTATTGGATAAAAAGTGCAAATAAGCTGTTAGTGCTGTAGCTTGAGCCGTTCCTCAGCCAAAATGTCACAGTGGGTTAGTGATGGCAGGAAGGACAGATGCCCATGGCTGTGTTATCGCTTCTCTCCCAAGGTTATCTTAATATCATCCTCTCAGCTCTGCTATTAAAATTTACTGCCTGCTACATAAAGCAAAAACAATAACACAGATGATAGTACAACATATTCTACAGTGGGCGTATTTTTATACAACAATGTATTCATTTCAAAATATTTTTTTTTTTACCATGAGGGTAAAATGCAAAGGAGAAAAAAATATATAACCAAGCTTGTTATTATACAAAGGGTGCAAAAAAACAGTTGGCTAGCCCTGAGACATTGCATCTCAGGGTCACAGTGTACAAACGAGAAATCGTACCGCCAGACGCGGACATGTTCATTTCTTTTTATCCAACATCATGCCCTCTTCCCCTTTCTCTGTTATCCAACTGTCTGAGTCCTTAGCTCAGACTTGCAGGCGCAGAAGATGCCTAAAATGCTGCAGAGCTGCCAAAGGTCATGTGTTAACAGTTGATAATGGTGTCAAATGGAGAGACATATTTTAGCTTTCTTTCCAGGTTCTCCAGGCACTCAACACTCCACAGGATGGAAATTTTCTATTTATTTGCACTAAAATGATTGGTTTTCAAAGTTTTCAGTCTTTCAGTTTCTTTATGGAAACTTTACTATAATGAGTCCTTCTGTTCCCCCTGCATTTTTCATGAAGCATGAATTACAGCAGCAACACTCAGCTCACATCTTAAACAAATACCACATGCTGTATACAAATGCATAATCAAGGAGTTACATCTTTTTGAGCAAATATGATATGGTTTGATGGCTACCAATTCTGAAAGTTTAGTTTTGAAAGCATGTTTGTCCTGAGGGAGGGGAATGAAACAAACAGCCTTTTAAATCACAACAATCTGGGATAAATTCATGTGTTTGACCAAAATGACTCAGTCAATCCAATCAGCTTGCTCTGCAGCGACATAACATGCCAGAAACTATCCATGAATCAAATTATGATGGTGAAATAACTTGTCCGCTCGTATTATCATGATAGAGAAACCTGCTCCGTCTGTTTAAAGTGACTTAATCAGCAAATCAAAGTGACAGATTAAAAGGTTGTTGTGGACTTCCTAGCATTTCAGTGACCTCGCTCTTTTCATTCTGGTTGAGCTGGAATGTTGATGCCAGTAGAAGCCACAAAAGCCCCGCTACTTCCTGTAACCGAGGCTCCCTTTTATATTTTAAGAGAGATAAAATGCGTGTCAGTTCAACAAAATAGCCCTGACGCTCATATCCGAGTTGACCTTGTGAACTTAAAGGCAGGGCAGGACAAGTTGACCCACAAAATTTGCGACACTGAGTCTGTGTTTGGTTCAGCCCGGACACTGTTCATTCACTTGGATGGTGAATCTGCGGTAAATAGAGGCTCAGATCCATAGCACCGGAATCCCAGCGTATGGGATAATGGCCTTCCCTCCTCTTCACAAGCAGCGAATCCAAACGAGGCTTTCACACAGCCTGATGCAATGAATAATCTAAATGGCACTTAATGTGAGCTATGCTGATACTCTGACAATAGTTTGTGTTCAGACATCACAGCTTAGTGTCTCCCAATTGTATATTGATGCCGAGGCAGTTGACAATAAATCACTGGATTCACCAGTGAGTGAGAAAACTGTTTAGACAATGGCCCAATGGAGCTTACCGTAATTGACAGATGGGTTCAGCGCTTTCCACCACAATAGCTTTGGAGCATTGAGGCTACCTGGGAATGAGTGTGTCAGTGTTTGTGTGTGTGTGTGTGTGTGTGTGTGTGTGCGTGATGTTTCAGGACCCACAGTACTCTAGAGTAACAGTGCCTGCAGTCATGCCCACTTTGAATGCTTGCACTACACTCTTGACATTTTTATATACTGGTAAATATGCCCACATTGTAGTAACTTTGAATTAATTAAGTTATTGAGATTTGCACTGTTACCTTGAAAAAATAACTTCCGGTTCAACACTATGTATTGTCAAACTCATTTGAGAATGTTTATAGAGCTTATCAAGTCCCTCAAGAAATTTCCAGGTATCCTAATCTCAATAGTACAATACTACCTGGGTGAGTGAGGCAATATGAAAGAAAAAATCCAGCACAGTGGAGCTTGGGGATGCTGCAAAAATGCTAAAAGTTAAATTCTGCTTTTATCTTCAAGAATGGTGGTTTAGATTATCTGGCTATGCTGTTGGCTTGTTTACAAGCTGTCTGATTGCCTAACTGCTCATGATTTCGGTATTGTTGTGTTGCGGTGTTCCCCGATACCAGAAATGACTTTGGTGAGTACAGTGTCATTACAGCATGCATGAATGCTGGCCAAAACTACAAAAATAAGCCTTTTTATTTTTGTCTCTTGAATGTATCTGGAGTTGCTTATTTTTCCATGGCAGATGTGTGCTGTTATTACAAAGGAAATGGTTATCACAGTGTAAATACATCTATACTAACACTAACACTATAAGTCTATGCAAAGACAGTAGATCTTAGTATGTCAACAGCTTTGGTCATGAGCCATGTGTCTATGGCTTTATTATGAGTTTCTATAAACTGTGGCGTAAACTATTGTCTCAGTGTGTTGCTAATCACAGGTAAGCAGTGGTGCGGATTTGTGTGGGCATATCTGTCCATACAAACACATAAATCTGCATGTTTGTCTTCATATACTGCACTACATGAGTAACCTGAGAAGGTGGTTGTTTCAGTGTGTCCCTTTGAGGAACAGGAATCTGGATTCCACTTTATGTTGCTGAGTAAATTATCACTAGCGGCCCCTTTTCTCACTGCATATTAGTGATTCCATGGCATGTATAGCTCTGTTACGATCATGCCTGACAGAAAGGTTCAGTGATGTAGCACAGCTGTTAAGCCATGCAGCATGTGTTGTCACCCAACATGATAAACTAGCCACCGAGTGAAGTGGAGTCTAATTTGTTGGAGCCATTAACCAGACTAGCATTAAGGCATGTTTTCATCTTGAATGATTACTGTGTGAGATCAGTTACCCTAGAATTACGATCTACAGTCTACTCAAAATATCATTTATTAAAAACACCCTGATTAAGATATACGATCCTACATAAAACAACAAGACAAATATATTTAACAAGTACTGTATCTATTTCTGTTAACTTGCTGAATCACAGTATCTAAAATATGAGACATTTTGTATCTCTGTGTAAACATCATAGGTAATATACAATAATTACAAAGCTACAAGGACTTATTGTGGTCTGATCCTGTCCCCTTGTGCATGACAAGTTGTCCAGCATCTGCCAGCATGTTAGGAGCTATTTATCAGAATGAAGGGTAGCGAGCCCCCCTCACACAGACAGACTCTGCCTGCCTACCAAGCAATTTGTTTCAAGGGGTACTGACACAGAAGAAAACTGGTGGACCCAACATCCATCCTCCTGTAAAAATATCCAAAACCATCTGGCAGCTAACCTCTATCCTAAATTACTATGATAGACTCCCACCTTTGGAAACCATGAAGGCTACAGAAACCTGCTCCAACTTCTGACTGAAAAGTATGACTGGAAAGCACTGACCACATCTGTTGTTCCCGAACCACAACTACAAATCATGGTGGAAAATGAATAGTAGTGTAGCTGCATTAGCAATACCAGAATATCAGAGCTGATTCTAGCAGTAAGACCTATCCACTTTGGGTGAATTATGCTCTGCTACTTTCCTGAGAATGACCAGTGCAACTGGGAAGAAGACCAAGGTCCAGAGCACCCGCGGTATGTTTTTCCAAGAGAGCTGGGCGTGCTTGGCAGAAACTCATGTCCTTGTCTATCGGTCTGACACGTTTGGAGAAGCAGCCAAAATATTGCTTCAAAATTACGTCTGTTTGCACCGGAGTAAGTTTTAATGGGTGAGTCCAGTTGGATTTGTATCGTCGTAAATAACAAAGGTTTGTCTGCAATGGTCACGGACGGTAAAGATTTAGGAGGCTACATATTTTCCTGCTGCTGAGAAAAGTGGTCCAAAGTTTGTAATCATCATATTTCAGTGATGATGGATGGAGGAGTTCAAAAGTATGATCGTAAGCTTTCAGGCTCAGTGTTAAAAGTTAAATGTTCATTATATCACATTAGTTTTTACAATGACTTGAAATTAATAAGGTTCAGATATGCCCTTTGTGGCATCCTAATGAAAGTGCTTGCATCAGTTCAGTCAAAACAATTACAGCATAGTTTTAACATGAAATGTCTCTTATTAAGGCAGAATATCACACAGGGAAATATTTACTTTTATACCAATAGTCAAAGGAACTAACAAACTAAAATCTTGGAATATACCTCAGAAGCTGACAGTGCTATCTTTCTACTTTAAGTTTTTGCTGTATACGTCCAACATCACTTTAAGAACTCAAGACACTCAGGAGACTCTCTCAGCCACATCAAACGGCAAGGTAAAAACAATAGTGTCACTGACATTTCCCCAAACCCAGCACAAACAGAATTATTCACACACTGTGAGAGGAGTGCCATCCGATAACGGAGAGATAATGACACTTGGTGGAAGGCAGCTTTCTCAAAGCAGTTTAGAGGTGGCTTGTCAGGGTTCGGCAGTTAAGCCTGTCATGGAAGTTGAGGAGGTTATCCTGGCATTTTAATCTAGCCCGCTTTCTGAAGGAGAAAACGTAGAGGTGATTTCCAGGGCTAGTAATAACAAGGACAGGCCTGCCTCCAAAAATGAGCTCTCATCACTTTGGATGCGGACAGTGCAGTGTTATGTGAAGCCGCGGTGAAGGATTGCAGGCCCAGTTTGCCTCGTCCCTTCTCCCCTCATCCATCTCCATAGGCCGGCTTTAATGGATATCCATGTTGCTGAGCCAATCCACTCCAGGGAGGAATAATATCACATCATCTGACTCAGATAAAGGAAATAGAGCTTGTCCTCATACACGGGGAGTATATACCACTGTGACGTGCTGTGATATGCAGCAGGAGCTACCTCACCAAAGAACAGATTGATGTGACTATAACTGAATTTTCTGATTCTTGTTCATTCCATAAAAGTCAGGGTTAGAAAAATGTATGATGGAACAGGTAGCAATTAGTGAGTAGATGACACACACACCCCATATACAGCAATATCTACACACGCACCTACACACAGCAATATTATAATTTATCATATATACTGTATATAATGAGGTAAAGTTTGTTGTTTTTTTTTTTATTATATTTTCTGTATCATATTTCTGGCATTGTTGTATACTTCTTTTTTCTTACTTATTATTCCAAAGATGCCAAATGATTAAACACAGATCTGTGTGTATATAAAACTTTAGCAAACCATGCTTACAGAGTACAGAAAATATATAAAAAAAAAGTGCATATCAGTACAGTACTGCAGTGAGTGGGGAAATGTTAGATTATTTAGTTGAATAAAACTAATAATGCCAGAATGAAAATACTTAATTACAAGTTAAGGTCCTACAGTCAATCTTTACTTTTGGGGTGTACAAGTATCGTCAGCAAAATGTGCTTTTCGATGGATGTAATAACATATTAAGTAACATTTTAATATTATCAATGTTAGAAGCTGATTTTCTTGTTTTATATTTAGGTAGTTGAATTAAGAACAAAAACATTCTACAAAGATTATAGTGATTATAGCTGTTAAATAAATGTAGTGGAGTAAAAAAAACAAACAAAAACTATATTTCTCTCAGAAATGTAGTGAAGTATAGTGTTAAGATAATGGAAATAATCAAATAAAGTCAAGTACTGTACCTCCAAATTACACTAAAATTTGGTACTTGGTGAGTGACTTTCCACCTCTGCAGCACAATCGATTTATCTTGGAAAATATCTAAGTAGTGTGGAGAAAACAGTGTATGTTAATGAAAATAAATAACCTATCTTTTGAGAGTTTTAATTTTTTGTGCTGTATTGTGATTTACAGGATAATATTGGAATACCAACAAGACACCCAGTCATTCGAAACTAATCTTGAAACTTTGTCCAAGCTCACAAACTGGCAAACACTGCAAAAATAAAACCTTCATGCAGTGACAGCGGCAGGTATTTTATGAACTCTAATTACCCGGGAAGAAAGCCATGTCTTTGCTGTCAATTCTACCGTAGAGTTGGAAAGCTCACTCAACACGACCATAGTGTATAGCTGGCGAAGTCTGTATATCATTCTCTAAGACAGTATTTCATCATCTAACTTTCTCAATATTAAGCATACGCATTGTCTACAGTTTTAGTTTATTATAAAGTTTACAAGCGCTCTACTCTGGGTGGAGGGAGGAAAAGCTTACACTTGGCTCTTTCCATATACCTCATTTTAGTTGTGTAGGGGCCAGTGCAGAGCATTTGTGTTTAAGACGATGTTTATCAGGGGACAGATCATGCTAGTATAATCATTCTGAGGCTGGTAGAAGTATACTGCTTGAAATAAGCGCATGTCTGATGGAGAAAGCGTCAAAGGTGTTCTATCTTTCTCACTGCGTTCCAGAGGACATTCCAGCGCTCATGGACTTGTACCAAGGCAGTCCAAGAAAACAGAGATGGGAGATTATCAGCAGAAGATGAGAGTTTTTCATGCTAACATGGGTGAAGCATCAAACAGAACTGAGTATCCTCCAAGACAACCCAGAGGCAACAAGAACCGAAACGAATGTCTGAGGTAATGTAGCAAATTAATTTGCCAAACCAATAACCAATACACATGTGTTTCACTTAAATATGAGACTTCATGAAAAGTTAATATTCATATTCACAACAGCATCTGAACCATGCAATTATAAATAATATAATCAGCTCTGGTTATAGCCACAAGCAACAATAAACAGACTTTGAGGAGCTGTAGTCTCTTTTGGCCATTAACATTTTAAAGCATTAAACAACACTGGTTTACCATTGTCGTGCAAAGAACATTAAGTCATCAGTCAAACAACAACCTTTCCCTTCATAATGGCCAACAATAAGTTTCAACACTTGCAGTTTAGTCATTCGACAGTCATGTATCCCATCCAGATGTCTGGTGGAGAGAGGAGGAGGTAGCAGCAGGTGTAGATCTCTCTCTGGGCCCAGCTGAAGCTCTAAAGGCAGTGTAGCACCCACAGCTCCATCTGGCCTCTCCCTGTCTCCACCAGCCTCTCGACAGCCCATTCTCATCATTTACCTTTTGGCAAGCCAGAGCCTTCAATGGGCCATCAGATGCTTCAGATGTTTTGTTTATTTGTTGTGCAGCAACTGTAAAACCAGTTTACTCTTAGTTTGGATCTGTTCGTTGCTCCATTTTTGGGGGAGCTATGGGGGGCTAGGAGGAGTGGAGCAGGAGTTGCAGTGCAGATCACCCCAGAGCCTTGTAGTAAAGCAGAGCCGCCAAACCAAATGTGAGGGCCCCGCAGGTGTCATCAGAAGAAAAGGAGTTTTTGTTTTGGCACAAGCTTTTCCTCCTAGGTTTGTGCAGTTGTGCACCATTTAAAGATGCATACATACAAAGTAGCTGAGCAGGCTGGAGAACAACAACATTAAAAAGGTGGGCTCACACTGCAAAGGCAGATTTCAGGCGTTGCCTTGTCCTGTTTACTCTGCTTGTACAAAGATATCCCTTTCATTGCTGCTGTCACACGGGGATGGCCTGCCAATTTAATCTGATACCTGTTACAGGTGCCTGGCATATTTGTTGAAATATGCGGAAATGAAAGGTATTTCGTAAAATCTCCTCTGTGCACATGGATATATCAGTAAGTCTGAAGCATCTTTTTTTGTACTTCTAGACTACAGTTATGGTGGAATCTATGAAATAAACATGAATCTCACTTCAAAATGTGTATTAAAGAAATGACAAGCTGGTGACAAATAACCCAGCAGCCAGTTTGCATGCCGAGTGATAAGTCGTCATGCTAAAGACACTGAGAATGCAATATGTCATTGACTGACATGGTATCATATAGGCCAGTCTTCATGGCCTTTTAGTACTTTAGATTCGCGGGACTCCATTTTGGACTAGATTTGAGTTGAGTTGACAGTTGGACCAGCACTGAGAGTTAGAGCCAAGGTGACAGTGGTATGGAGGATCCTCAGGCCCTCTGTGAACTATTCTATACTCCACTCACTCTGTGTCTTGTAGCCATAAGACACACTGGAGCCCCCATCTCCTTCACTTTATGCTGTCTAGCCTCTTATTTTAAGTCTCTTCGTCCATCTTCTTCCCCACTGTAAATGCTGGTTCTCTGACTGTCTTTTCTTCTCTCCTTTATATTTCCCTCTAGTTCTGTCTATCTATCTGTTTGTCAGATCTGGCTTATGGAATGTGATTTAGATTTCACCACCACAACAACATCTTTCCACTCTCTCCTCCTTCTCCCTCCTGCTCCCTCCCCTTGTTTGCCCTGTCTCCTCCAGGTTGACTCCTCCACCAGCCGAGACAGGAAGCTTATCCTGGAGTACTGTCCTTGGTTTCCACACGTTGGGTTCTCTCCTAGGCAGTGACCTGCCCTTTCCCTCCCTGTGGGGCTCCCTGGCTGCAGTAGTGCCTCCTGGCACCCAGGCTCTGGGGCTTCCACACAGGTGACATGTTGGAGAGGGAGGTGCAGGGGCTGAAAGGAGGAAAGGGAGGAGTTCTTTCTGTGCAGCCGACAGGCGATGTCAGAACTGCTGTTGATCCTCTGCTGTTGCAGTCAGGATTCAAAACTATCCTCCCTGCCTCCCTTGTACCCCCATTAAAAAAAGACCACTTCATTAACCTTAAAGCAACTACTGTCACAGTCATACTATAGAATGTGTGCTGTGTGTATAATTTTCCTGCTTACTAGGGTGTAACTCACCAGTCTGATTATATATATTGCCAAATATTATAATTCAGTATAGTTCAGAATAGATCTACTGGTTGTGGTTTCTCAACACAAAACAAAAGCAGTGTTTTACAGTACAACAAAAAAAAAAAAGAGAAAAAGAAAAAGCCAGTTTAACCCAGCAAAAACAGGATATATAGAATCACCAAGGCACTTTACTTTTACAGCAGATGTTGAACAAATGTGTAGTGAATTGTTTCAATTATCATGCCTAATGAAAAAAAGAGTGTTGCATTTAACTACACAGAATCATACAACATATTGTTTCACCCCTATTGTTTATATCCTGAATTTCACTCCATTGAACACTCAGTTATTTAGATACGGTCTGAAAAATGTGTTTGTTTTAGCACTTTTGCCACAGCTTTGTTCTCTGTGAATGAGGAGTTACTGTGACTATCTCCACATAAAGAAAACTCAAGTATGTTTAAGAAGAGTAAGTAAAAGGGAAAAAAACAAAACAAAACAAAAGGCGGGGTAGGAGGGCTTGGGCAGGGACATGAAGAGGGGCGTGAAAGGCGAAGATGAGGCTGTGTTATCTAAGACTGCAAGCTGCTTCATAAAAATAACAAATGGAGACTGTCATAGATCTTGGGGGAGGAGAATATTTCATATAGTCAGATCCCTCACCTTTAAATGGACTATTCTTAGCCAGGTCTGATTTTTAAGCAAAGCACTGGGGCTCTTCTGTCTTTACATCAGGTGAGAGATGCCACCAGCCCAGGCTCTCATGACATAGATCTGTCCTTGGCGCCATAAGCGGAGGTCTGTGGGCGTGGGTCTACTCTACTGTTATATGGTGGAATGCTCACTGTTGACTGGTTGTACTACCACAGTGGTGGTCAACCCATTCAACCCAAGTGTTTTACGTGGGGAGGTTGATGACAAATACCTCAGGCATAAGAAGTAGAGAAGAGTACTGGGGTGGGGGGATTTGTTTGCTTTACAGATTGTATGTTTAAATATCACCATTTGGTGACCTTTATTGGCTCATTTTAATAAATTCTACACTAGATAGCAAATAAAATATACTGGTAGTCAACACGCACAAAAGTATAATAAAATAATTAAAGACTTTTACTAAAATCTAAACTGAGAATCACACAAATGCGCTATGTGGCCTTCACAATTAATTTAGAACACAACTATCTTTCTAATAGATGTGATTAATTCTTCCTCAAATTGCAGTGTTTGATCTTAAAGAAGTTGCTACAATTCTATCAGCTGACTACTGGGGTCAATAAGAGGCCTAATCAATGTCCCAAATATCAACAGGAATCAAGGATGCTTCATCTTGTAACACATATGTACTGTATGCTCCCACGCATATATTCATATCAGTGTTAGCCTAGTTACTCTGATTTATTCCACTATTAACACATCACACAGGTGAGATGAGATCAGTAAATTGATAACATAACTTCAGGTTCAATAGATTCCCCACTCTCTGCAGATGTTAGGGTTATGACTTCTATTTACACGCAATCCATGGGTCTAGGTTTCGATTCAATTAATGTGATATTCGTCTTGTTTATTTTGCAGGGCCTGTACAGATGTACTGTATATGCAAATACCTGGTGAAAAAGGCTATGAAGGCCAAAACGCTGTTTTTCTTACCTCTGTGGTTCCTGGCATCTCTGGACCCCGAGGTAGAGGTGTAGGGCGCCAGAGCCCCGACTCTGGGTCAGCCTCATTAGGTAGCTAGAAAATAGACATACAAATAAGTGAATATTTAGAGAGAAAAAAGATCTGACAAGTTTTAAAATGACAAACATCACAGTGGTTGTCTGTGATTATCATAAATCCTTCAGGATTGGTCCCGGATGTCTTGGAAATGCTGCTCTGTTTTATGACATAATGTGGCAGGTTATGTTTTATTACTTCTCATGTGTCAGTCTGGCTTTGATCTGATCTACTGCTGGTTAGGGAGGGAGAGGGAGTCATAACCTTCACTCAGCCATGACCTCACCGTGGTCAACTACAGAATTACATGTCACTCCTCTTAACAGCAGACACAGCACGCGGCTATGTGAGGTAGTCTGACTAATGGCACAAAATAACCTCCTCTTCACTGGTTTCACCAGAAAATCAATTTCCATTTAAATACCTGATCTCTGTTGCTTTAGCTATGTATTTGATGTCACACAGTTGGAGCGTGGGGCAAATATGTACGCCATTCCTGGCTGTGAGTGCTGTAGCGGAGTTACTGAGTGGCAAGCAAGTGGGGAGGTTCAGGTTAAGCGGAGTGCTTGACAAATAACTGCTGAGACAAAGAAAACAGAAGCCTGAATTTCAGGCATGTTCCCAAACAGGTCAAGAGTTTCTCTTACGTGTTGTTGTTCTTTTGTACTTTCAGGTCCAAAAACATCCTCTTCCTTTCCCTTAGCGCAGCTAGCAGAGCAGGCAGTTTATCATGACATGGCGATAACCAGTGCCTTTGCAGAAATACTTTTCCTTTCCTGCGGAAGGAATTCATAGACGCTAATCATAGCAAGAGACTCAACTGACAAATACATATTAGAGATGGTTTTGGAGCTGCATTTTTTCCCACTTTTATTGTTCTTCCTCTTCATGCCCATGCATAACGAGAAATGGAATGGTCTGCTGTTAAATGGAGACCATATTCTTCCTTGGGCAAAGGCACATTAAGTTGAAAGCGATCACATAATATGCTTTCAGATAGAATCTCTGAGGCATTAAGGCCCCAATAACTATGTGTCATATTACGAAGAAAAATATATTTGAGGCCATACTACATATATGACAGGACCATGTGCTTTTGAAAACAGCTTGGAATAGGAAATATTGTTTTGACATGGGCCTGCTGCTCTCAACCTCTAGGTGGCTGAAACCTGTTGAAATATCCCTGTACATAAGCTGTACTTATTATGAAATATATAATACAAAAGTAAAACGACAAAATAAGGACATACTGTACTCAGTAAAACTGCCTCATTTGAGAAAAACAATCAAATATTCATACCTGTAGTTATTTTTTCGCTGTGGGACCTGAAAAAGATTCTGGAATGGGCCAATAGAGAGATCCTGAACCAAAATTATCACAATACATCCTATCAAAAAACAAAACAAACAAATAAAACAAAAACTCTTTATTTGACTAATTTGCATTCTGCCATTTGCTTTTGAGGATATAATTGATATTGGCTGTCACATAATGAACACAAAGTCAGTCTATGACAATTGTTATGAGCTGACAGAGCAACTCCAGGCATTAAGAAGGTTATGAGCCCTCTCTATTTGATCTACCTCCACGCTCATCTGAGCCACCATGAAGTGTGCTCCTGCCTGCCTCATTTCCTGGCCTGCTTGAAGATCACAAGCCTGGGCCTCCTTAGGCCTGCTTGGCCCCAAAAGCCCTCTAATCCTGCTGCTCGCCCACAATTAATCTCTCCCAGTTGCCACATTATTAACAGCACCACCATTAAGACTATGTTAGAGGGTGTTGGAGAAGAAGGAGAGAAGGAATTCACAAGGCTTGATACTGTATAGAGCCTTGAGCTGCCTCTCTACAACCCAGTTTCGGGTCCTGGGACATCATTCACCTTGCTTGTATCACCGCCCACCCAGTCCTCGCAACGCATGATACCGCTTACCACCCTCGTCAGCACTGGGCGCCTGCTGATCAAACACCCAACCCACTCCACCATCTGTGGTTGCTGACCGTGTCCCATCCAGCACAGCCATTTTACCCCCACCCACAGAACATCAATCAGCTGTTTCCCATGTCCTGACCTCCTTTTTTTCTCCTCCTAGACCTTCCTCCATACCTCCACATCTGCAATTCTTTCACTTTAGTCACCACCACCAGGAAGAGAAAGTAGCAATGCTTATGATGAAAGCATGTGAAACAAATGAAGGAGAAACATTAGATTGTCTCTTTGTACTTGCTTTAAGAGGACAATGGAAATCGATGACTGTTTATATTTAATGCTTATAGAAACGATCCAGAAGGATGAAGCAAGACTGGGATTGGTCCTTACAGACTGGCTATAACACTCATCCACCTCAAAACATTACAACCGACTATGTGATGTTGTTGACATTTTTTGCTGTGAATTGTCTGAATAGTAGTTTATCTAATAACTTCATAATTGTTGGGATGTTGAATAGAAACCTGACATTGATGATTACTCCTAGAAGCTTGCAGGCCTGCAATAATAAAAGTGATACAATTTCCTCCTTTCCTGTATTTATTGCAGAATATAGAAGCTTTATATGCGCTTGAGCACATACACATTTCAGCCCCCAAAGGTCTGGAATAACAAAAACTAAAATAAAAAGGATCCTCTCATGATGTCTTCACACATCATATCCCTTTCATGTTTTCAAAGCAAGCACTTCATCTATGGCCCTATTCTACTCCCTTTTCTCTGTATCCTCTCTATCTCTCTGTGTCCTCTCGTTTCCTCCAGTCGTACCTACACTGAACAGAGGGAGGTGCTGCTGTGTCGTCTATTTAAGATGCTCCTGGACCCCCTGTTTCCTCTCTCCCTCTCTTTCTCTCTCTCTCTCAGTCTCTCTGCTGTCCAGATTAGTCTGCTCATCAAGCTGAGCATTGTTTTAATTTGCTGGGCCCGGGGCATATGCTGAGTGTTCACATCATTATTGTCTCTGTGCAATGTGAGTTATCACCACAGCTTATGATAATGCGGCACAAATTTACAGGCTGGGGAGCACCATGGATCCTGTGATAATAAAGGGTGGACAGAGGGGAGTGGAAAGAGGGAGAGAGAGAGAGAGAAATGAAGAAAGTGTGTGTATGTGTCTGTGTAAGAGAGAGAGAGAGAGAGAGAGAGAAACCAGGTGGTAGAGAGAAGCTCTGTTGGATGTCATTATGAAAGATGTGATTCCGTACAGGATAATAAGCATCACACCAGTGTTGTCTGTCTTCCTTTTCTGTGTTGTTATGCTAATAAATGCTGATAAACCCACAGGCACAGTGATTATTACTCCAACATATCACCATGAGAGGGAGCAGGGAAGAGGGAAACAGGCTAGGATGAAAGACAAGAAAAGCAAAATGACAAAGAGACATGGAGCAATATATAACCACTTCCACAGTGGGTTCCTGAAATGTGAGATACCAAAAGTGAGTCGGGAAGTGCTGACGACATTCAGGGTGTTTCTCAGATGCAACTGCAACAAAGTTTACAAAGTCACAGCTTGGCTGTAGTTTGACGGTGTTACAATACAGTGCATTAAGCTGACATCACTGATCTAGGAAAATTTACTAGAATGTGATTATGATGTTGGGTGCCAAAGTATATAAACTATTTTGGACCATGTTAGATACACACTGCAGTCTGACTGAGGTTCCCACCCCTACCAGCTCATCCTGGACACAGCTGGTTCCTGCCTTGTCTGACCCTCACCTCTTAAGACTGACCCAGCAATACAATTCCACTGCAGCTGCGCTACAGAGGAGACTAGTAAACACCAGCCCTTTTATCTCCTTATACATCTGGACAAGTAGACAAAGTGCTAAAAGGAAATAATGGCTGACAGCCACATCAAAGAGTTCAGCCAGAGGCTTACTGCTACTTAGGCACAGGGAATGTTGTTGTTACATCAGCCCGCAAACTCATCAGGGTGCAAAAGAGGGCCTCTGTCCGCCTTAGAGAGGAAAGGGAAAAGAGAGAACGAGGGAGGAGAGAGAGGGAGAAGGCGAGGGAGGGGTGGGGCGACATTGAGGGGAAGTTTAGACTCAAGGAGATTTGTAGCTTAGAAGCAATTGTTGAAGAAAACAAGCCTTCTGTTTGTTTTCTCTTGACACCATTTCTGCTTTTTGTGCTTGGGTAAAAAGACATGTATAAAAATGTCTTTTGATATGTTTTCCTTGCCTATCAAAATATTTCTTGTGTCTGTGCATGGAACTTTTTCACGTCTTGTCTCTGTAAACTGGTGCTGCTTTCTGACTTGTTCGAGATCAGAGGAGACACAATCTCAGAACTTATTTGAGCCGTAACATTTAATGCTGGTATGACACGCTTATTTTCACGACAGAATTTTTTATGATTCATGTCTCGTATTTGAAGTTAGGGGTTACGTAACACGTAATACTTTTAGAAATAATAAAACAAACAAGCAGAACCAGCTTGCACCATCTTACAGCATGTAATGGCAATGATGAAATAAGAAATGCTCTAATTTACTGGCAGAGAGATTGAACCAACTTAATTTATATTCACACACATGACTTTGTGCATAATTCAAAGCATTTTCAAACAGAAGCCTAATATTATGGTGTGCTAATACACAAAATTATATATTTGACATTATTATATAGCCAGAAAAACTTAGGTTGGTTGAGGTAAAATGGTTTAAATGCATATTTTGCCAGCAACAATCTGAACTGGCATTAATGAAAGGTGTACAAGAGCGGCATATTAATTCAAATCTCTTTTTTTTATGTCTGACCTTAATAATGATTGTAGGCTTAGGGGACAGGAGATTATAATGGGTTTAAATTGCTGTCATGCATAAAAAAGTATTAATTTGTTTTCAGGTAATGGCAGGGGAAGAACATTTGATGTAATGGTGCCTGCACTTGTGGGTAGTACAGTAGTCTTTTTGCTCAGCAGGAAGACTGTTGAGCATGTGTTTAATGATTTACCAGTTCTACTCCAATGAACTTGCTCTGAGTAAACGATCATATGATCAGTGATCACAAGAGCAACTATTCTGATGTTTTCGGGCACGGGGCTTAACCAGTAACAGCGACGCCATTGCTCTGTGTACGGCTAAGCCAGCCAGGCAAGTGTTGTGAGTGTTGCTGACGTTAATCATCCATAGCAATGACTCAGATGGTAATAAGACTGTGTTTGTTTTTAGGTTGAAATTTTAAAGCTACCTGACCTTTTCTGTGAGTGTCTTGCAGAATAAGTGATTTAAAGAGAAAGTGCTTCACATTACAGGTGGTACACAGTACAATTAGCTTGAGGCTATTTTATTTTGGTCTGGTATGACCTTTCCATGGTACTGATTCTAAAGTTATTATGTTACAAAGACAAAAAAAAATAAAAAAATCAAAATGTTGTAATATTTGTAATGATTATATGTCTCATTCAAACTTTACACAAAACATAACTGATTGTTTAATATACTTTCAAAAGTACACAATTCTTTTATCTCTAAAACAGGAGAAAAAGTAAGATGTGAATGTTCTGATCTACCTGTGACAAAAAATCATTTTTTAGGTTTGCCTTATTTAACTGGTGTGTAGTGAAATACTTTTCATCTTTCCCTGTTGAACCCAAACTACACAAACACACACACACACACACACTATGCAATCGCACACACACATACAAAAAACCACAGCAACTTCAGGAGGACATATCATGAGGTTTTCTGTTCCGATTATATTGTGCTAATGTCAGGGCTGTTTTCAGAGTGTAGGATGTTTAATAATTGAAGACTCTGGGAGCGGCCTGTCACACCAGCTTGTCTAGAATGTTTCCTATGCAATTAGACGCTGAGAGACATTTGAAGAGGACCTACAAAAAGAGCCACAAAAAGTGACATGAACTTAAAGGAAATTAGCTCTTCACACGAGTGAAATGTGAAGGTTACTTAGCAATGCTTAACCCAGACCGCGGCCGTGTGAAGTGTGTGTTTGACCTTAGCCTCATTATGAAGATCATGTATTTTCTTTTACTTTGAGTCTGCCAGTCAGTAAGAGGACGGGAAACTAATTTTGACTCAAGGTACACGGGAAGAAAAAAGAGGAAAGAAAACCTGAGATGTGTCGAAATAATGAGATCCTTTGATGTTTTCAAGATATGACATGATGCAGACAGATGCACAACCTACATCTTCACCCCTAGACACACACACACACAC
>BRZM01002309.1:54251-68615 GCA_033238685.1 Lates japonicus
AATTGAAGGTATTACTGGACAGACCGAATTTCCCCGTGAGCTTGAACCTGCTCGACCTCAACGCAGTGTGCCCGTGCTCACACGAGATCCCCAGCGCTTCAGAGAAACAACAAACCGTCTAGGGCCCAACACCCACCACCTGGCACGCTCACCTCAAACACCGACCTCCAGCCTCATCCGTGGCCTGTGCCTGTTTCCACCTGTGCAGGCAGTTGCAGGCAGTTCATCCTGCGAGACTGTCGCGGTCCGATCATCCCGGCCAGACTGCCCATAACGTGGCCGTCACCCGGTCATCGTACACTCCAGCCCAGGCAGAGGCGAGCCCACCGACATCCCAGTCAGACAGGCGTCCCGAACACGGTCAATGATCAGATCTGAAGTGGTTCACCATGGTTATAATCAGCAGCATCAGACGCAGTTCAGTCCACTCTGTCTCAAAAGCACACCTGGACACCCCTGAAGTCATAAACATTCCTCAAACCTCAATATCTTTATAGCCCAACAGTCTTCATCCATTGCATGTACTGCTCGATGAAAAATATTAAAATGCCGCAAAGAACGTCTCCAATATGCCCTCACAGTCCAATAGCCATCCATCAGTATTTGTTCATCAAATACTTGTTTCAATCAGGTAATACCTTCGATTACTCGAGGAAATTGCAGGCATCGTGAGTTACCTCAACATTTGACCGTGCTTTTACCAGATGAAGCGTCGTTGCTCATGAAATTCGTTACCCCAGCCCATGGCTGGTTAAGATAAACCAGCACATTTGCCTCGAACACCTCGTGCCATTGCGTACCCATTGCAACCAGGAAGATTGAGGTGCCGACCTCGGGTGCGAGCAATACTCCAGGTGGTGCTGGAGGACGACAGTTTAAAGAGCCAGTCTTCCCGACCTCAGCAGACAGGTCAGAAACAGCATCCACTGCATCATCGAGCAGTATGTGAGTCAGACTTTTCCTCTCCTCCTCCTTTTCCTCAGTCATATCTCCTTCGTGGCCCAGGTGCGATCGGTTAATAAACATCATCGAATGAACATGTCCTTTCTGGCACCTGACAACAGCAGTGCGGGCACAGCCTGTGCCGCAGGTACCGTCTTCGCGATGATGGTGATCCATTACCTGTGCGCCCTCGGCTGGTCACCATGCCGTTCCGCCACACCTTCCCGAGAAGGTTTCGAGACGGCCGTGCACCGCCACTGCGGGCCTCGAGCCGTCATCACTGTGCACCACACCACAGCTGCGCCTTCACGGTGAGCGCACCTTCTCAGTTGCCGTCATCCGTCGTGCCTTTTCTCAAAGATGAACCGGGCTTCAGGGTTCGGGCACACTGCGGAGCTGCAGCCCCGGATCAGGCGTGTGGCGACGACAGCCTGCACCTCGAGTCGGGCCCATCTTCAAAGAGAGCACAGTGTCTCGTTCTCCTTCAGCTCACCCTGCCGTCAGCCCGCCGGACGACATTACCGATTCCCCAACGTCGCAACGCGCCACGCCAGATGTTTCGAGAGACTATTTGTCTTTCAGTTACCCCGAGATGGCGTTTAGTCGAGGTACCATCAGACGTGTTTTTCCCCACCATCTCCTGGTCTTCCCTCTTTCTTCGAACCAAGCTTTCCTTCCGTCTCGTCTCCCCGAAATATTTGAGCCTGAGTGAGTGACTAACCGGGAGGAAAGACAGCTGTCGCTGTAACAGCGTCAGACAACCTCCCGACGCCTCACGTGAGGTCTCTCGCGCCTTCCGTGCCTGTCCTTCCCCATCCTGAACACTGCTTCACCCAGCCCAGGCCACCGCGAGTCCCTCCACGTTTGCCGTCAAACACCCTGTCAGAGCGATTACCAGCGGCTGAAGAAGAAACGCATTCAATCAGGAAACATGCGCGATACCGGGGTCACGCCCAGTCGCCGAGGAACCAGGGCAGTGAACCCCGCTGGCCGCTCCTTCAACCGTATCAGCGGTCACTGTGCGTCTTGACATCATACTGAAAGCAACAAACACTGAACACCACCAGCTCACCCTCCTCTGCCCGTTACCCTCACCCTTGCCAGGACAGCGCCGATAATCTCGATGGTGGATGAGCATCTGGGAGAAACGTCACGCCCTCACCGAGAAGAACACGCACGACACCGATCATTCCTCCCTCGATACACTCCCCGCGCAGCAGGCAGAATCAGCGCATCTTCACCACGCACGAGCGAGGTCAAAGACGATGAAGCGCGGTGTACAGCGAGTCAGGCGTCACCAGCAGTGATTGAAGCAGAGGGCCCTCAGTTACCCGAGCTGGAGAGCGTAGTGATCTCAGGTTCCCCATTGAAGACACGCCAGACATCAAAGCCGATACGACATGAAACACCGGCGCAGACAGCAGCGTCGATCGACGTGTGTGAGAGAGAGAGAAAGAAGAGGAGCGCGTTTGGTTAATCCTCCTCAGCAAGAAACCAGTAACTTAACAGGGGAAAGCCATCCCAGGATCAGCAATTTTTGAGGCCGGTACCATAATAACGACATAATACTGAGGGAGTGCGTTCACTCAAAGAGAGGTAACATACATTCAGGTCGGCAGTGTATTTGACAACCATCATCAATGCACACCGAACAACGTCACAGCGGAAACAACGATCAGTCGATGGCACCGTTAACGTCTTACACAACCTCCATCACGTTGTCAGCTGTTACTCCCAGTCTGCCAGCCTGTCAGGCGTTACACACAGTTGGATTCTTGAGTGGCTGCAGGAGCCCGCACCAGTCCCCATTTCACCCGACCACGGATCATCGTCTTCGCCTGTTATCAACCATGAACATATCCTTATCACTTTCTGAAAAGAATGGCATTTTCCTTCCGCCCCTCCATCTCCTCATTGCTCGTCTCAGAAATATTGTCATCTCTGGCACAGCGGCGAGGATTATTTGCTCATCTCTTCGAAAGTTAAACTGAAGAAAAGCATCTATTCCTCGTCAACCGTGAGTGGTTGCCAGCTGAACCAGCCTGCCATCGGTGCCAAAACTGTCTCAGTCGCCCCTGCACTGTCTCGTTATACGAGCCCAAATGATCAATCACACCTGCATGAGACAGGGTCATGGATGAACTGGCTGCATTACAAACAGCTTCATGTTCAAGAGGCAGTATTTGAGACAGTTGTCACGTAGTTTTGCTCAGGTTGAATGAACAGATTAATTGCCTGCAGACGTATCTCAGAAAGGTTGTTGGTATTGTCATCTGGCCCCTCATACCAGCGTTCATACTGTTGACTAGATATTGATTACCCATAGTCTCTTCTCATAAAAAGAGAAAACACAAAACAAATTTGGACACTCGAGGAGGACCCCAGAGGCTCTCCACAAAACAAAACAACACTAATTCAATGCTTCACTGACACAAAGATCCAATCAAAGCACCAAATAACATCCTGCCAAGGTCTGGTAAATAGGTTATTGGCACCTTGGACAAATGGGGTTGCAGTTCAGGCCCATTCAGATTGTCACAGACACAGGCATGCTGTCTGGGAATGAGAGGCTTAGCAAAAAAAATAAAAAGAAAAGGGGTGGGGTAATACAGTGAGGTTAGCAGCTGAAGAGTTTAGCGATCAGCACCGTAGTTATTACAGGATGTCAGAAGCATCAGGTCGATGACCGTAAAAGCGATCGCGTCAGCAGCGCACGAAACCCATAATTCACCTGCCGCCGTTCTTCATCTGGATGAAGAGATCGAAAGAAGCGATTTGAAGGTTGACCTGTCGTGGTCAGCTCTTCCTGTAAATTACCTCCTTTCAACGACACCCTCCCCGTGCCTCTTTGTCTTTTCACGACCGAGGTCATTGGTCTGTGGTTCATCCGCCCTTCGTCGTTCTCATTTGTCAACGGCTTCGGTTCCCCGCAGCACCAGCATGCTCAGCCCAGCCGCACCACGAGGGTCAGGCACAGCACGCCCAGAGACGGCGGCTGCCCCTCCCACACCCAGCCCCACCACTGTCAAGACAATCAGCCCATGCCCCTCATCCATCCTCCAGTGCCACAGGTCAAACGTGACAACGGTCTCGAGCCCAGCTGAGGGCCCAGAGAGCCCAGTGAGCACACTGCTGAGCCGCAGTCGACCGGACCAGCTGGGAGCACATGCCCATGCCTCCTCAGTGAGGGCACAGGTCTCAAGACGTCCACACCCCCCCGATGGGTTGAGCCGAGGTTGGCAGCACAGCAGACAACAACAGAGAAAGATCGGACCGAGCTGCTCATCATTTCTTTCTTCATTCACGCCAGAGCGATTTTGCTGAGAAAGCGTGCTCAGGGCACGAAATACCACAATCATTTATCGTCCGCACGTTTTGCGATACAATATCTCGAGAGTAGCGCCTGCGCGATATTACCGGTCGTTTAACGAACGAGCGTTTGATAAAGTTGCGCTTTAAATATTTTCAGCAACCCATGAACAGTTATCCGTCTACTTCAGCGATAAGAGCCGTTCTTCCGAAAGATTTGCACGGCCCTCACTACTATCCAAGATCGCGGCTGCCACCCTCAGCCCAGAGCGGCGTTTAGCCTGTCCAACAGTTACGTTTGTCAGTGATAGTTGCGATTGCAACCACCAGCGAGCGCAACATTAACCTTCAGCCCGATTAGATACTGAGCAGACGATTTCGCTCATCGTGGTCAAACACGCTGTTGCCGAGGTCGCGTCATAGAACACCCCGTAAACATCAGCGACATTGGCGATGGATCAGCCTCAGCGGCTTCCTCATTGTCGCGGGTTGCGGATGTGACAGTGTGACGCCCACTGGTCTGCCAGCGCCCGCCACAGATATCTGCTGCAGTTTGAGCAGAAAGCCTGAGATGTCAGAGCACAGCAGTTGCCCGGCGACAGCCCAGAGATGCCTGTGTGCCAGTAATGCGCCACACACAGATTGTTGACACTGGCTAGGAAGATACGCATAGGAGTTCACCGACAGTGTCGTGCTCGACAGCTCTGTCAGTCTGCCAGCAACGGTACACTGCTCAAGGGTGAATGCCTCCTGTAAACATTTATCTTCCTGTGAGTGTGTCTGTGTGTATGCCTGGCGACAGAGCATCTCTAAGGCTTTATCTGCGCCCATGACAAGACAACCTGTAATATACGAGCATCTGAGTCTTTCAAACACAGCGTTATCTCACGCCAAACATTCCCGAGGCCAGAGCAGAGCAAGAGCAGCCTCCAGACCGGACCAGACAAGACTCACACTGTTCATCAAGATCCCACCCAACCCGCGAGCCGAGCCGGGGTGGGGTGGGGAGGCCGTTGGGAACAGTCCATCATATGTGTGTGTGTTTACAGGAGTGTTCTATGAGCGCAGCCTCACAGTTTAAGAGAACAACAGCGTGACATTACGGTGACGGAAATCATCTGCTCCGAAGTTTTTCACATCCTACTAATCGAAGAGGTTAATGGTGTTGCACTAACAAATGGACAATCCTCTTCATCCACTGACTTAAACATAACTGTTGAGACTAGAGCTAAACACCCATCACCATGGTACTGTTTAGAATTTATTTTATACCAATCTTAAGATAAATAGTGAAGGCCATTATATATCTTTCTTAGAGGGCAACTGAATGCTAATACTTTCAAAGTGACAGATAGCACTGTTCATAGGTTATGAAAATCTTTAAAACAACTTTTATCAAAGCACTCGGTTGTTAAACAACCAGTAATATCGCATTAGAACCACTCTCTCAAGTTGTGTCTTGTATCCTTAAAACATTGCAGTAAGACATTAACGAAGGCATACAGGAGTTCTTATTGCTCGGCACGCTTTCTCAACAAACGCCTGGCGTGATGAAGAAAAGTGTGTGTGAAGAGAAAGCAGCTCAGTTAGGAAGTCTATCTTTCTCTGTGTTGTCTGCTCATTGACCGCTGCCTTCAGCCAGCCCATGGGAAAAATATGCCCTCTGGGCCTGTACATACGGCCTGTGCCTCACTCAAAGAGAGGCATAAGGGCACTGTACCCCCAACTCAGATCCACCACTCACAGCTGATCTCTATGTGTGTGTGAATGTTTGTGTGTGTCTCACTTGACTCTCTCTAGGCCCTAGCTTTCATTTCAGACCGATTTCTATCCTCTTGTTTTATTTTTCTTTCTGGAAGATGGATAAAGGCATGGAAGCACAACCCATATCTTGTGTGGGTGAGTGTGTCTTTCTTTGATGTCTGATAATGAAGGGCACACAGTAATTCTAAAACATGTTGTCACACAAGCCCCTCATCATGATTCATCACTTACAAATGCAAAGTATACTGATGTTACTTAAACAGTAGCGTTGGAGCAAAAAAATAATAATTAAAAAAACAATGGAAGGGCTGAATGTTGACCTCCACATACCTTGTGACCAATGAAAACACCAGTGTGTGAAAAAAAGACAAAAAAGAAACATGGGAGGAAGAGGGAGTGTGGTGAGAGAGGAAGCATTTGAAAAGGAGAGGAACACAGGAGAGAGGAGCTGGAGCTCAGTGGCTGCGCACAGGGAGGTCTGGCCTTACAAATCCTTTCTTTTTGATCTCTATCCAGATGTGAAAGAACAGCGGCAGGCAGGATTATGTGGACAATTGCGCTTCTCCCTGCAACCCTGACTTGATCGGCTTTTACGAGTCCTAATTCATTAATTACATTTTCTGGACATCCTGTAATAGCTAAGCAGTGCTGGTCTTAAACTCTTCAGCTGCCCCAGCACTCCCTCATGTAGCCCCCCCCCCCACCCCCCCTTTTCTTTTTATTTTTTTGCTAAGCCTCTCATTCCCAGACAGCATGCCTGTAGTGTCTGCTGACAATCTGAATGGGCCTGAACTGCAACTTGTTGTCAAGGTACCAAATAACCTATTTACCAGACGCTTGACAAGGATGTTATTTGGTGCTTTGATTGGATGTCTTTTTGTGTCAGTGAAGCATTGAATTAGTGTTGTTTGTTTGTGGAAGCCTCTGGGATCCTCCTCAGTGTCAATGTTGTTTTTGTGTTTTTTGCTGAAGGGGGTTCCTTTTCGTATGATAATCAATATCTAGTCCAACTAGTATAAGGCACTAGTATAAGGAATTAGTGTATACAAACAGCCTTTTCACAAATTCACTGATCTGCAAAATGATTAATCCTGACATTCAGCCTGGTAAGACTGCATGACAACATCCTCAAATACCGCCTCTTAAGACATAAACTGTATTTGTAATGTCACAATGATTTCATCCATGACAGCCCTGTCACCCTCTGTTCACTCACCAGGTGCTTAATTCCAAGTCAAACTTTTGGAGGCTCGGTGTCTCTTGAGAGACTTGAGGTCTCAAGGACTTGACTGAGACAGACAGCACCATTAGCGGGCTCTGGACCAGCCCCAGCCCTGACAACCACTCACAGTTGGCAATGGCAGACAGAGGAATAGGTCTGCTTTTCTTCAGTTTAGCCAGAGAGAAGTGAAACAAATGTCCATCACTCACTCACTCAGTACCCAGCAGGATGGCTGGCTGTTTCTGAGGACGGACAAGTGGGGATGGAGAGACAGAGGAAAAATGCCATTCAACCAGAAGTGATAGGATGATATGAAAAGTTAACAGACTGAAGATGATGATGCATGAATTCAGACAGGAGATGGGAGTTCTGGTGCGAACTCACTACATACTCAAAATTAGCTTACAATTATTATGTACTATACAACTTAAACACAGCTGATTTTAGAATGCTGCTGGCTAACGTGATAGGTAGAAGGTTGTATAAAGATTTGATACTTGATTACCATCGACTACAATTAATTCATTGTTTCCACCTGTGAGCAGCTTCTCCATGTTGTTCAGTATTGCATTATTAACAATCTAATGGATTTAGTAAATACACTGCCATTTTTGAATGCACTAAATTTTACCTCTCTTTTAGTGTGAACGCACTCCATACTCAATTATTATGTATCGTTATTATGATTTTCAGCACACAGCTTAAAACTAGCTATCCTATGTCAAAATTTACTTGTCCCTAAGTTAAACTCCCCTGTTAGGACAATCAAAAACATTACTGGTTTTCCTTTACTTTACTGATGAGGAGAGTTAATACAAACGCACTCCCACTCTCTTGCTCTCTCTCTCTCTCTCTCTCTCTCACACACACACACACATCGATCGAGCATACTTTTGAGTCATGTCTGTCTGCCAGTGGCTGTCTGTCATTATCAGCTTTGATAATGTCTAACAGTGTCTTCAATAGGGAACCCTACCAGGATGAATTCGTTTCCCCAGCTCTCTACAGCTCATTGGCTGGGGCCTCTACTTCTAATCACCTTTCATTACGGCCTTCTGATCCCCAGCTTTCCTTTGTACACCGCACTTCATCGTCTTTATTTTCCGCTCTAATTGCATGTGAAAGATGCCCCCTTTGATTCTGCCTGCATGCCAAAGTGCTATCAGGGAGAGAGTGTCGAAAAGTGTCATGCGTGTCTGTCTGCTCGGAGGATGAGGGAGCCGCGTATTCACCTGCTGAGGACAAACCCGTTTCTCCCCAAGATATGACGTATCTATCACCGGCTCAGAGGATATCAGCGCTGTCTGTCAACATAATAGCAAAGGGTAGGGGGTAACAGGATTGAAGAGGGGAGGGGTGAAAGGAAAAACATGAAGATAGGCGCTTTGAATTGCACACTTATGGCAAAGCACTCAGTTCTGTGTGTGTGTTTGTTTTATTTTCCGAGCAATGTGACCATGATGCACCAGCCTTATCAAGTGTGGCTTGTTTTTACCCACTCTCTTTTCATTCCTGTCTAAAATCAAAGTAGAAAAAAACCCACTGAATTTTCTTACCTTTTCTTTCTTTTTTCAAATGCCATCATTTGTTGCTGTTCGGTGGAGGTTGTGTACCCACCATGTTAGGCTTGTTCGCTGTCAGTGTTTAACCTTTTCAATATGATGTCTCCAAGACCTTTGGTGGCCACTGTGCGGTTATAGAAGGGCTTATTGTCTGCAGGTTTTATACCCTGGTTCCTCTGCAGCGACTCGTTAAATGCGTGACCCCCTCGAAGCAAGAAAATATATCGCGCATGAGGCACAATTAGATACATTTCTTGCTCGCCCTTTGAAGAAGTATCGCTCTAACAAGGGTCTTATTTTGGTAACAAATTTATGGAAGGACTCTTGAGTGGCCTGATATCTGTTCATTGTTAAGCTAGTGTTCCAGGATGGGGAGACCAGAGCAAGAGAGACACAGAGAGACCTCACTCTGACAGAATCTAATCAAGAGTTGTCCTAACATATTACAACTGACTTAAGCTCTATCTTTCCTCCCAGTTAAGTCTCACTCACTCAGAATCAAAATAACCAGGGAGACAGAGACAAGGAGAGAAAGCGAGACAGAGAGGGAAGATTAGGAGATGGTGGGGGGGAAAAAAAACACACATCCCTGTCTGACTGAAATGGAAGACTACTTCCGGCCCCAATTTCGGCATATGCCAGGGCAAGCTGCAGAAAGATAAATGAGCTCTCCAGCACCAAGAGGAAACTGATTCTTTATCTGGCATGGCACTATTTACTGACATTAAGAATGATAATATCAATCAGCGAGCTGTCAACAACCCAAGTGGGCTGAGAGGAGAACAAAGGTGCCACTGTCTCTCTTTTGATACGTTTACAAGGAGATGTTGATGTACCTGCCATTCAGGTGCAAATAATGTCATCACCACACACCCTGATCAGGGCCTGCAGCTCCACCTTAGTGATGAGTAAAACTGCCCAGGGCCCTTTCCCAAAGCTGGCGTTCATAGCTAGGAAAAAAAAAACCTGACGGGTTAATGAGCTAGCAATCAACACAAGAAGAAGAGCAGCAGAGCACCAACATGTCTGCACTCCTCGCCTCCCTGTGAAATATAGCTGTGGGTAACAGATTTTTTTTTTTTTTACCTTTAGTGGTGATGAGCAGGAGAAAACACATGGCAACAGCATCAGGGAAGCGTCTGTGTAATTACTTTTGGCCATCTTTCAAACCTTTCTCTCTCAGGAGAGAGATGTGTGACAACATATGACAAGAAAGCCAACAGGCTTTCCATACAGAATAATGGAATCCATCATCACTGAGGCAGACACACCTGTCTGGCTTTGAGAACAATGCCACACTGCCTATTTATTAGGTGCCAGAAAAGTTTATGTTTGTTCGGTGACAGTGACAGCAACTTGATCCTTTTCATTTTTGGAAGGGGGATCTCAAGCTTTGGGAAAAGGAGGGAGGAGGGGAAAGTCTGACTCACATATTTTCTTCTCTCGGTGGTGCACAGTGAGTTCTCTTTCTTCCTGATAGCTGTCTGCTAAGGAGTCAGAAGACAAATAACAAAGACTGTCATCCTCCAGGAGGCTTTCACTAATTCTTTTTTTTCCCCCACCACAAAAAGATACATATTATATCCTTTTGACACTTCAAGTCCAGCACCATCTCAATCTTCCCTGGATTTGCGAGATATGGAATTGCGTAGTAAAGCAGGGAATGATTTAATTATTCATGCTAGTTTGATATCTGTATCCAGCATGAACATAACTGATTAATAATAACAGATTTCATGACTGGCAGCCTCTGCCAGAACCATTTCATACAAAAATTAAAAAGCACGGTCACTGAAATGTTGAGGTAACTCCACATTTTTATGCTACAAAATGATGCCTGCAATTTTCCTCAAAATCTAATCCAAGAAATAATTACCTGATTAAAAACAAGTATTTGATGGCTGTTTTGAGACAAATACTTGATGGATGAAAAACTGTGAGTTTGTGAATATTGGAGACATTCTTTGGCATTTTTAATATTTTTTCATCAGGCAATTTTTGTACAATGGATGAAGGTTTGTTTAAATATAAAAAATGTAAAAAGGACAAGGGTGGTGACTTTTCACCAACTTTAATTCAAAGTGTCAAAATATACTTTTAAGATAGAAGTAGACTGAACCGTACAATATACTGCTGGTCTATGGCTGCTCAGTGGGCTATCACTTCAGTCTGACTGTCAGCCAGCCGTGTTGACGGAACAGCGCTGGCTGTCATCTTAACAGTTAATAATTAGGCTTCCTCCTGCCACAAAACAGAGTGCCACAGTGACAAAAGCCAATGGCAACCGAGGTGGCGGCTTGGCTGCCACATTATAAATAGTCTGACCGGATGATTAATGAGAGGGGCCACCGAGCTAAAGCAGCAATCTCACACACAGACAAAGGCTGCCTGCACAGCTGCCTGCACACAAAAAAAAATTAAACAAAACACAACAAGACAAGCCCTGTCCCCGGATAGAAACAAGAATTGAGGCCGAGTGGCAGGGAAAGTGGAAACATGCCAAGTAAATAAATTATTGAATTTCGACCGACAGCTTATGAAGACTTTATTTAACCTCTAAGCGCTTTTGGGGGGATCCTCATTAACATTTTGACACACTAAATTGAATGGTGGGGTCAGGCAGGTTCCAAATGCAGAGGAGGTTCAGGAGAGACAGGCAAATTCTGTCAGCGTGACAGAGAGTTTTAGATAATTCAATAATTTGAGAAGCTGGAATTTTCGCCTATATAAACCCTTGCCAAAATCTAATTTGTTTAGAAGTGATATTTAGTTGCCAAACAAAGACTGACTGAGGAAGTTTCAATGGCACCACAGGCGCCTTTTCACACCATTCTCAAATCCACATAGAAATCCTGGGAAGGAGCTACTTGTTTTATATAGCACCCTATAAAAGCCCAGACAGTGCACATATTTTTTTTTGAAAAATTAGACACTGTTGAAAATAAATACATGTTATATAATAGTAAAAGTTTAGTGTTGTTGCCTAACACATATTCAAATGGTTGATAATGTCACTTCCCACAGAGTAAAACCATCATGTTACCCCACTACATTTCAGTTTTGACAGTGAGTCATATGTTCCTCACTGTTTCCATCACCTACCTTTATGTCACCACACAGTAATATGGGCTGAGCACTTCTACTGTTAATGTCACCCTTTACCATTTTCAAATTATACTCATCAAAGCAGACATGGCAGTAGTGACAAATATCTGTTTTTCTCTTGAGGGACAGTTCCACAAACAAACATGGATGCTGTATTCTGCTACCGGTCAACAATTATCTTGAATATTTGGATGTACGGTTGCTCCGAGCAGGTTTTTCCATTTGATGGGCCTTATTCTTCCCCTCCACTTTGCTGTGCTCAGCTGGCAGGGCTCTCAGTCGTCACAACATCTCCTTTTAATGCCCCTGACAGGGGGTTATTTGCTCCCATATATGTTTTCTCTCCAATTACACCATGGCAGGCTGGAGGCTGCCAAGCCACGCTGCTGAGATGTTGATGGTCACCTCTTTGACTAGTCCTTCCTGCCTCCTGCACTATATTTTTCATCTTTTTGGATTCTATTAGAGAGGAGGACTCTCTCATTTGGCTGTCCTTGGTCCAAAGTGTTGTTTAACACCTGACAAGCATCAGCACCACAATGCCAACAACTATTTGGTGAGAAAGGTAATATTGAACATCTATTCTCAATTTTTCCTTCAAGCTGTATATCTGGTAAGAATACAGTATAGAAAATTAACAGTACAGGAATATTCTAAGTAAAAATCGTCAGTGCTTTCAGTGTATGTGTAATACAAAAAAAAAAAAAGTATTTCATGTACAAATAACTGTCCAAAGAGACAAAGCAGCTGCAGTAGCCTGAGCAGTC
Source organism: Lates japonicus (assembly GCA_033238685.1). Lineage (NCBI taxonomy): Eukaryota > Metazoa > Chordata > Actinopteri > Centropomidae > Lates > Lates japonicus. The sequence goes on from BRZM01002309.1 coordinate 66,923, forward strand.
ATGGGGATTTGAATTACCACACACACACACTTTCTTAATTATCTCAAAATGCTTCAACTTGAATATTTAATGCAAAGCACAATGCTAATCTCCACCAAAACACATTAATTAGAATAATTTGCTTGATTCTTTGTGGCTGTTTACAGCAATAAGGCTGATCAAAGACAAAGTAAAATGATACCAAGGGACTGATATCTCAAATATACAAGATGCAAACCCTCTGAATCAATAGAGCAAAACAGACAGCATTTGTGAGCATAGCTTTAAGCTAAGTGGGATGCCAAATGCAAAAGCTGCCATTGATACCACAATGAAAAATGCATGATTTCAGAGAGAGCACTCTTTTATCTACGAGGCAAGATCAATAGTGGGAAGGGGTTATGGAATCAAAGTTGTTTTGCTGGTGCAGTAGTTAACTGACACTCTTAAAAACATCTGAACACAATTTGAGAGAACAAAGCGTGCTAAAAGACAATTGGAGGAGAGTAAGGTGAAGTTCTGTGGGTTGATAAACTTTCTTTTCACATTCAGGAAGGCAATATCAAGCACTGAGTGTACAGGGCAACAGAAGTCAGATTCATTTACCACTGACAAGCGCTATGTAGGGATCAGTGGTTCTTTGTTTCTTAGCTTGAACAAACAGTAAAATAAAAATCACAATAGTTGCAACAACAAATTCTAAATCAGTCAGACAGTGTGCTTTTTTCTGTTCTTCTGAAACACTCACCCTCTAATCATCCATCTAATCATCCACAGTTACAGACTATTGTAATACTGACAAAGAAATGTACCATAATCAAATATAACACAACAACTGCAAGTCGTTCCTCGTGGCCTAATTACATTATATATGGATAATTTTAAATATATAAAACATAAATGGATTTTCAGTATGTTGATTCCATATAAATGTTCCCTGTAGTCCACTAAAATAACTCCTCAGGCCCACCCTCACACAACATCTGAACATTGATTTCAACATGATGCTGACAGTGCTAATTATTCTGTAACTTGAGCCTTGCCTCTGTTCTGACCTTCGCCCTATGAGTGGACAGAAGAAGAGCCAGTAGCTTTCAGCAGAGGCTTGGGCCTGTCTGGCCTGAGAATGTGACAGGAGATGGATAGAGAAGAGAAAGATAGAGAGACAGAGAGAGAGAGAGAAAAAAAGAAAGGGTCACAGAAGAGAAATAGAGACACAAGAGAGCGAGACAGAGGAGAGAAAAGGAGACACAAAGAGAGAGGGAAATATGAGAGAGAGAGGCAATGAAAGTGAGTGAGAATGACTGACAGACAGAGGATTCGTCACAGGCAAAGAGTGAAGGCTCTGGCCACAGAGGGACCTGGTGAGAAAGCTAACAGATAGCAATCTGAGTTTTCACTCTGCGCCACGGCTAACAGCTAGCAGCTACCCTGTCACCGCTGCCTAAACAAGCCCAGTGTTTTCATCTCCATATACACAACGCGGCACTCTGTCTTTTCTTCTGATGGAGATAAGATGTATAAATTATGAGCAGCTGACAAAGTCTACTCCAGCGCCCCCGGCGTCTCATCAATCACTAGCCTGTGTGTCAGCAGGTAACTGACGTGGCCCCCGGAGGCACAGCCCCCTCTTTAGGTGTGTGAGTGTTTTTGTGTGCAAAAATGTGTGTTTGCTACTGTGCAATTGGGCTTTTGTACATGTCTGAGTACTGTG
>BRZM01002310.1:2017-63079 GCA_033238685.1 Lates japonicus
TTGATACAGTTGCTGGAAAACAAAAGTAACTAGGTATAAATATCTACCTTGATTTCCTCTGCAGAACACTACGGGTCTGCATTTTAATCCAGACCCAGTTCTTTCCACTTTAGTATAAGTTATTCTTTAATGATTATTTCATAACAATTATCTAATACAAAGTTCCATGTATACTACTCTTGGTTCTTGGTCTTTAACATTCAATTCACTGAGCAGCTTCCTCCCCAGTCCAACCCCATCAATTCTGTTGTTGACTCTCGTTTCCTGTAGAAATGAATAGTTTTTGTCTCTATATATTCAAAATATCTCCATGATGTGTGCTGCTCATTTACCTACCATTTGGTACAGAAGAATCTCTGTACTTGTATTATTTTTTTATCATTCCTGCGATGGGTATTTGCTACTATGCTGGTATTTTACATGAATTCTTCTTAAAAAATAGAAAATATATCATGCTTGACCAGAAAGTATAAAGGGTATGAGGACAAATATATTCTAACCGAGGCTCTAGAGACACAAAAGTTAAAAATGTAAAAATTAAAGCGCACCTTTTCCTTCAAAAGCTGCAAGCTATGGTGTGATCTGTTCATTCCTTAAAATCAGGCAAGTTAAACACCACCCTTGACTGACAGCTTTCAGCTTTTTTATGCATGATCTCATTTCCTTTATTAAAATATCTTAACAGTTATTTCATTTCTGTCCATAGACCTCTTCTTCATACCCTGATCCTTTTCTCCTCAATAATCATTGATCTGACTACTTCTTCTTTGATGCTTCTTTTTTCCTCTTCTGCTTTTGAATCAAGCATAGATTATCAGAGACACATTATTCTCTGTTATCTATTCCTTTACATATTATTGCCTGATATTTTTTATCTCTTCCCTTTGAAAATTAACTTCTTGTGTTATAGGGAACACATTCAGGTGAGATCCTTTTAACTTTTCAATAATATAGTAGATTTTGTGACTGTAATTTCCAGGCAACAGACCATCATAGTAATTCAAACTTCTTTGATTAAAATCCTAGTCAATAATATAAAACATATTTGAAGATATAATAGTAAAATAATTACATCACGGGTACTGGTTGATTAATAGGTGGTATGATTGCTATTTGCGCATTTCTACCTGGTTCGTGTCATTGAGCATTATTAAAAGCTTTATCCTTTTCCTGTAAACAACAGATTTCGGCACTAAAGTGATTTCACGCTGGCTCAGTACTGACAGGCGTCATCCTATACACTATGATTGCTGAAACACTTCAACTAAAACTCTACGTTCATGTTTTGAACTCGCTTCTTGTACAGCTCTGGTATCATTCTCTCAATCAAATTCCGTATCAATTTATGTATGACTTTGATTCGGTTGGGTGTCATATCCTTCAAACCTGATTTAATCATCCATTTATTCTTCTGCTTCCTCCCAGTGCTGCCAGGTCATCGGTTTTAATGATGTAGAACAATCCCGTGGAACGTTTATCAAAATATTGATATTTTATTCATCAGTTATTAACCTTTTATAGTATTTATTATTGTATTCAGGACATGCCGAACCTACTTGGTGCTGAAGAAAAAATCATCAACAAACCAGATATGGACATAATGAAATGACACCAACCACTCCTGATAAATCGCTGTTGTCATATTGTAATGGGTAATCTTTATTTATTTATTTATTTTTAATTGTTCTCTGAGGGCTGTTTAATTTTGATACATTTTGTTCTCATGTATGGATTCAGTTCATTTGATTAATAATTAGTCTAGTTCTGGTGTCTTCATTATGGGTCCAGATGGGTGGCCAGTGTTCTTGATGGTCCGGCCCATTGTTATTTTGAAATATTAATTATATGATATTATTCTAATGGTTATTAGTGTGCTTGGAAATATTTCGTAATCTTTTAACTGCTTGTTTTCAGACAAATTTGATTGTTTTCTGCTGATGTTTGTATTGGTCGACTTGTTGATAAAAGATACAAACATTTCTTCCATCACTGATACTTTATACTTAGTGATAACATTAGGTAAATGATGGTGCTACTTTTACCCTTTTCTTTGTTGTAATGTAAACTGTCCCTATGTACTCAGCAATTAACATTTTTTGTTGTCATTCACTGTTCAGCGATTCCTGCTGTTTTTGATACTCAACGAATGTCTTCATTTAGACCCTTTAATTCCTGCTCTTGTGCGTTTCACTACCTGTATGACCGTCTGCTCCATATTTAACCAATTCCTATTTATTCAACCCCTCTCTATGATATATTTATTCCACTGTTTCCCTGTACTCTCAATTGCCAGTTTATCTTATACCCCAGTGTCAAACGTTTAGCTAATTTTTCCTAAGTTTAACATTCCAACTATTTTTGTTTATTTTTATCTCACTAGGTTTTCCCAGTATCCAAATTGGTTCTCTCCAGCGGATCTGTCATTTCCACTGACTGATTACCTCTGTACTAGACCTTTTTGGCAAATCTGTTTTTCGTCAGTTTCATCTGTGGCAGGTCATCCTGTTGAATCCTTGCGCGAACACCATGAAGTTGCACTGAACTTCCACCATCACTGGTTGGCTTCGGCGGTACCTCAGCAAATTGAAAATGACACGCTTTGTAGCAAATTTTGTTTTAAACGGTACAGTACTATGGGAATATACTGATTGTGATGAAATCGCAGTTTCACTGACTATACTGTCATCTATGCGGTATGAAAATTATCAAGCTCTCCTGTATGTAGGAATCTGCATTACATAAGTGACCTGCTAACTTTGTTGCTGTCCACAACAGCCAGGATGTTGTGTATACAACTTTCCTCCTGCCACTTTTTGTATGCTGTTTTAAGAACTTAGGACTGCTGTTGGTTTTTGTATGATATGTGTGTGGTGGGTCAGTCATGTTGAATGATGTGTTTCAATTTCCTCTACTGTTTCATCTTTCCTATAACTGCAGGTGCAGAGATGATCATGTTACTTTTGATCTTGTCATCAACCTGATCTCTGGCCTCAGCCAGATGTATGCGCGGTGCTCTGGTTCGATGTTTTTGGCTGGCAACGTATCATCGGTCGGCTGCCTCTACATTACTCTACTACAGTTCTTTGTTATTCTTAACACTTCATAATTGTGTACCTTTAGAAAGGCCGGGTAGTGTGGTATGTAGCATGTAACTTGTTTTAGAAAGAAACACCAGAAAGCCACGACCGATGCGACCATACGGCTGAATTTAACGCCATGCCATCCTTTATTACAGATGCCAGTCGACACGGCCACTGTGGTACCGCTTCAGGCGATATCAATCTCTATGATGGTCTCCGTCATGGTCTGGGTCTTTTCCATTTCCATCAGTTCAGTATATCATCTTTTGGGCCCATTTTCCGACCCATCATCCTCTTCCTCCCCTTCCCTCTGCTCATCTTCCTCCTGGCGGGGACCTTAAAAGCCCTATCTACGCAGCCATTTCTGTCTCTTCTAAAGAAAGGCAGTGCATAATTTTAGTGCAAAGGTGATGAGCTACACACTACTGCCTGGTCATTAATGTCTAGTAGAGACATACTGTTCAGCATAATTATTATTTATGGATGTTTGGAATTTGACAGAATCAGCCCTTTTACCCCGGATTTAGTCCTTTATGTTTCATAAGTAAAGGGGCTGCGGATGGCTACTGAGCTCCTATGTTATTATTGGGTACAGAGGAAGGACAGGCAAGCAACTGTAAATGCACTGCTTGAAGAAGTGCTCGTGTAGACAGAACTAGGTAGCCAGTGTTATTCAATGTATTTCCGTTTATCATCTTCATCATATTTATTTATTTGTCACCTGGATCCTATAAGAATAATGACTCTAGTTTTCAAGTGATCTGATTGGTTGGTAGTTGGGCTGTTGATAAGTTTGATGTAGTGCTAAATTGGCCTCAACTCTGACATAGCAAAATGCTGATTACATAAACCGGCTATGGATGTGAACCCCGCTATCTAATTTTTGTACTCACTGTGGTAAGTTGCCATTGGTAAATGGAGCAGTTGGTTGATTCAAAAAGGAAATGTTGCAGAAACTTGTGTGGCGAATGGATTTGGGCGCCACGCGGGCAAGGGCCTGGCCAGATCGACTCGGTTCAGCGGAACTTCGCCTGCGTGTCATTCCTCTCTCCTGGCTGCTCCTCATCTCCACTCTTTTCAAATAAAGGGTGACACAAAATGTTGCCCCTGACCATGGTCCAGCCTGCAATTATGTTGCCACCACAACATAGATAACGACACCACAGAAACGGTTTAATAGTATATGAACACATGATGACATGTGCACAAGGACAGATGTTAAAAAGCCATTTATGGACTGATTCTTTAAAAACAATATGGGTTTGTTTATCTGCACTGTAAAATGATACACCAATTACTCTTGTGTTGCATGTCTGATATTGTGACAGTTATAGATACTATATAAATAAACCTGATTTTGTTTCAGTCATTTTGAAGTCTGTGTTTTGTCTCTACTTTTAATGGCAGCTAATTTATGTGTGTGTGTGTGTGTAAAATTAATAACAACAAATGAACAAAACCTTAATTGGTTTCATTTTGTAAGATTCTAACAATTGTGTCCCTTATGCTCACCATTGATTTAACTTGTTACTGGTTAAATCCAGCATAATATTAACTGCAATAATATATTAAGACAAGATTATAAATATATGTTGGGCCCCAGCCCATGCAAAAAGGAGGATGAGACCAAATGGCTCCTTTTGTTCCACAGACAAAGGAGAGCCATTGAATTTTTTAAATCACCCTGAACTTGTCAAATGAGAAGGACTCCACCTCAATCACAAAGGTTCACTGCTTTTTTTTTTTCTTTAAGAAAATTGAGTTAATCTTGCGCACCTAGTGTTTGCTTATTGTCTCCCTGACTCCACGAGCTGGAATTGTGTGTCATTCAAGCTGGTTTGAACACACAAGACAGAAGTTCTGCTTCTCATCATTGCACCTTAAATCTAGGTACAATTCCTGTTCTGATTAGAAATAGAGCTAACGGTGTTTATTCATCCCAATCTGCACGATTATCCAACTTATTCCAACAGACAACAATCTCTATCTATCCCTGACACAATACACTTGGGTTTGCTGAATGTTAGATCCCTAGCAGGCAAATCCTTTTTATTAATGGTTTTATTATAGATCATAAACTTGATATTATGTTTTTAACTGAAACCTGGTTGGATGAAAAAAATAGAGCAGCTGCTCGTAATTTGTCAGTGCCCCCTACCTATAATTTTCTTGAAGTTAGAGGAGGAAAAAGAGGAACTGGAGTAGCGGTGTTATTTAAAGGTGTGTTCCAGTCCAGTTCCTCTAGATATCTGTCTGTCACACTAAAAATCAGTACTAAAACCATTTGGTCAATTTGTATAGGCCACTGAAATATTCATCTAAGTTCTTTGATGATTCCACAGAGTTGCTTTCTACTGTAACTGACTGTGACCATGTAATTATTGCTGGTGAGTTCAATACCTATGTCAATGAACCAAATATTACAAATACTCAGGAGCCCACTGGTTATCTCCAAAGGTCTAAATATCTCCAATGTCATAGGCTTTCATGCTGCATTATCAGATCATCAGTCCTCCACCTGTTGCCTTGATTTGATTAGGATCTCTTGAAAAAGGTTTTAGGTGTTTGCTTGCAGTCTTCTTTAAAGCATTAAAAACTGCAGTAATTAAGCAACTTATTTAAAAAAAACTAACCTGGATGCATCAATACTAAACAACTCATATCAAACCTGCCATTTATCAGTAAAAATACAGAGAAAGTTGGTTTTAGACAACTCAGTAACTTTCTTGCAAACCATAGCTACTTTTATATTTTCCAGTCCAAGCTAAAAACCTACCTGTTTACTTTGGCTTTCAATTAACATTCCTTTCTGCATTGATTGATTTTTATTGTTTTTATGTTTATGTTTTATAATTGTTTTGTTTATGTTGTTTTTGTCTGATATGTTTTTGCTGTTTCTATTGCACTCTGTAAAGCATTTTGTAAGAAACCAGCTTTAATAAATAAAATTTCCTTCCCTTGCTTATTCATTGTTTCCTGTTTTATCTTGATACTCACCTGTCCTCTCATTTCAGATTCTTCTCTTCCTCCTCCTGTGTGTTTCCCGCCTGTGTGACTGTCTGCTCCGCCCTGATTAGTTTCACCTGTCTCTCATTATCCTTCCCTCTCTAGTGTAATTAGTCTGTGTGTTCCCTGCTCTCAGTGCCAGTTTGTCTTTGTACCCAGTGTTTTCCTAGTGTTTAGCGTTCCTGGCTTTTTTTGATCTCTTTTGCTGATTTTGCTGCCTCAACTGACTGGATTTGTCTGCTTTTTTTAACCAGTGTACTGAACCTTCTTTGGCAAGTGTGTTTTTGAATCAATTTTCTGTCTATGAGTTGTGCTGTTGAGTCCTTTTGGCTGTAGTTTCTTCAGTTGTTACAACAACAGCTCACACTGTGAAGAATGGAAGCCTCCTACCTACACAACAAATCTGATTACAATGACACCTACTACAATGACACTTACCACTCTTCCTCCAACGTCTTCGAAAGTGATGCCTGGTTTGATGTGTTAAACTTTTGCATGAAGTATGGGATTCGGACCGATTTTGCTAGGTTATCTGTATGGGCTGTGGTCTTGATAGGTTTTCCATTGACCTTGCTGGCCATCTATTTTCTGTATTCCCAGGTATGTAAAGAATTATCAAGCTCTCCTGTATGTGGAAATGTCCATCACAGCAATGAACTACTAACTCTTGCTGTCCACAACAGCCAGGATGTTGTGTGTACCTAGAACTTTCCGTTACTTCGTTTTTTTTGTTTAAATGTTCCTTTAAGGGTGGAACTGTGTATGTTGAATGATGTGTATATAAATTCTCTGCTACTGTTTTCATCTTTCACTATAACTGCAGGTGCGAGACGACCATGTTGCACCGGTCCTATGTCATCAACCTTCTGATCTCTGACCTTATCAAGATATGTAGCTTGGCGATGTGGATGGTTGACTGGAGGCATGTTGCCTGGAAATATTTTTTGTTATTGCCCTCTGTGTCTCCACATTGATCTTCTACATTGGTCTGCTGGTCAGTGTTGGCTTCATGGTGTGTGTAGCCCTAGAAAGGCAAGTAATGTGTGTACGTGAGAAAGTCTAAAAGAAACACCAGAGAGCCATAAATGTGATGAATATTCTGACTGGTTAACACTCCATATATCCTTTAGTACAGGTATTTAATCGTCACCTGGCCACTGTGGTACCACCTCAGACAAAGCATCAAGTCCTCTGTGGTGGTCTCCGTCATGGTCTGGGTCTTCGGTTTCATTGAGTTCATTATGGCTGTTGCTATGCCTCTTCATCTCCTCCTCCTTTCCCTGCTCATCTTCTTCCTGGCTGGGACCATTAAAGCCCTCTCTATGGCCATTTCTGTCTCTGTTAAAGAAAAACAGCAGATCATAGGAACTTTAGTCCTGGTGCTGCTGAACTACACACTGCTGTTCTTGCCCTGGGTCCTTTCAATCCTGGAAAGGTCATTTAATGCTGATGAATTTTCTTATATTTTTTTGGTTTTATTGGTTTTTGTAGAGTTGACAGACTTTAGTCCTTTTGCAGACTTGGTTCTGTGTGCTTTCATAAGGAAAGGGTCTACAGCGAAGCTGCTCACCTCCCTGTGTTGTTGCAGGGTAACAAGAGAGGAAGAATAGGGCCAGGTAGCCACCATAAATAGATAACCACAGAAGTCTGCTCAGTGCAGACAGAGCATTCATTCATTATCTATACTGGAATTAAGGAGGAATAATAACTTTTTAAAAATAACAATGAATAAATAAAATGCTATAATTATTTAATTTAAATTATATTGTTATATTTTGCAAGCCTTAAATGTTAACAGACAACATACTTATTCTCCATCAAAATATCTGATCTTGCAGTAAAGTATTCAGTTGTAGTAACCATGTAATTTTCCTACTTATATATACACTCTCTCTGCTCTTATATATGTTAGACAATAATTGTGGTCTGGTGTAATTCTGGAAAAAATAAAAGTTTTTATTTACATTTGACCTAAACCAGGAACTTTCCCTAACCTTAAACCAAAGTGCGTTTATAACATAAACCACAGATGTGACTGTGGATGTGAACCATGAGCTCTGGTGCACTTGCGTGTGCTGTCCACCTCAGTCACCTCCTAGTGACTCTGCTGCCATTAATGTAGCACTTTATTCTTTCTAAGAAAGAATATGTTGCTTCTGAACATCTGTGCTGTCGCTGATGCGCCTCCACCAGTGCCATTAATAGATGTATGATTTATTCTTTCTAAGAAAAGAACACGGCCTTCTGAACATCAACAAGTCATCATATTTTACCATACCAAGGTGGAAACAATTTAGTAGTAAATGAACATAATTTCTACAAGATGGGGTTAGTTGCTCTTTTCACTGAGTCCTGCTGTTGTGTGGAAAAACTACTTGGATGTGTAGAATAAAATTAGATGACAGTTACTCATGCACAGATGTAAAAAGATCATTTATTGACTTGATTTTTTTAATCAAAACAATAGGTTGTTTGGTTGCACTGTAAAGAAGTATACAGCAGTTCCTCTTGTGTTGTATTTCTGATATTGTGACCCACTTGCAAATGCTGTGAAATAAACCTGATTTTGGTTAATCACTTAAATATCTCTGTTTTTCCTCTGTACTTTTAACTAATGCTTACATCCCAGTCTGATCTCACTGAATATTTATAATTGCATAGATGAAAATGTTTGCTTGGTTTACCTTACTGTAACCTTCATACTTATTTAGTAAAACCCTAAAGTGACTCTACTCCAACATAATACATAACAATAACCAGTCTGATTATCAAAATATATTATAATATTATATTAGGTAAATGATAATATTAAACTGACTGTAACAGATTTTACCTACTTACTCTGCAATCTGTTTCCAAACTTTGACCACTCCACAAGTTTCATACCAGGAACACATTCTGACTGTTAATTGGTTAATGTTATTATGGTGTGACTATGATGTATGTAATGACGAAGCTCATCAGAGATGTGATGGCATTATTATATTTTATCTGCATTCCTTTAACATTAGTAACCATTCATGGAAATTTGTACTTAATGACAAAACACAGAGTTGCCAGCATGGCTGTAGACTCTTTTGAGTGGATGTACTAAGCAAATGGTGTTGTGAAAGTGTGTGCAGCAGTTGTCAGTCTGCCTGTATTCAGTGTGTCATTTACTATTCATTTATGGTCAAGTTCAAAATCAAGTTTGATGAACACAAACCAAAACTCCCTGATAAGACTGTGCTCCTTTTGGGATCAGGATTCATTCATTCATTCATTCATTATCTATACCACTTGTTCTTAAGGGTTGCAGGAAAGCTGGAACCAATCCCAGCCCACAATGGGTGAGAGGCAGGGTACAACCTATATAGAAAAACAACCATTCACACTCACATTCACATCTGTGAGTAATCTAGCATCACCAATTAACCTGCATGTCTTTATATTACTCCACCATATACATTTTACTTTGTTGGTAATAGTTGTATAACCGCAAGATTACACTCGTAGGTGTCCTTTAAGGTCATTATTAGCCACTACGGCTAATAATCAGACCCTTAGTAACGACCTAGCAACAGAAATGATTTTCTAGTCCCGGATGAGTGAACTCTGAGCTGACGTTAATGCTTTATCGAGGTCTCAGAATTTACTGAACTAAATCAATAGCCTACTGCACAAATCAGTGCTTACTTTTATCAACCAACAAAGACAAAGACGCTGCATTTTTTTACTCACACAGATGTAGCTTCTGCAACCGCAAACTTTTACATGAATTTTAAGTTATAGCGCCGTGTCACTGACACAGCTGATGGAGAAAGCCGAGGCGCTTTGCTCAAATGACGTTAAAGGACACCTAGGAGTGTAATCTTGCGATTATACAACTATGACCAACAAAGTAAAATGTATATGGCAGAGTAATATTTTTAGTGCTGAGTAAGGTGTGCTGTCATGCTGATTTGAGCACGTTCTAAATGTCTTGTTGACCAATCAGATTGCTTGGTCGGAACTACTTGTTGTATAATAAAAGATCAAGTACAGATTGTCAGGAACCTACTGCATGTTATCACTTACTTTACATATTCAAGCCTGACTCCTTTTTCCTTTCTTCCTTTAGAGGATCCAGTACAGATTGTCAGGAACCTACTGCGTGTTATACCTTACCATATTCACAGAGTGAAGAGACATCAAAATTGTTGTAGGGACCACATTCAGGTGGGGTCTTGCAACTTTCAAATTAATAAAATAAAATTTGTGACATTACCTTTTTTCTTATATGTAGAGATTATTAAAAAGGACAAAAGAACTGCAACAGTCATGAAATTGATACACAAACAGTGACAAACAGTGGAAATCTTTTATTTGTGGAGATATGGGTGTTTGTTGGGGTCAGTGTTTGTGTTATATACTTTTGCCATTTACTGATACTTTACATAGTTAAAGGATAATGTCAGAAAGGCAAGCAAATATATCATGCATGAACGCATGATATATTTAGAAGATCAAATAAAGATAATCATAAACCTACTGCATGTTATCTCTTATTTTACATATTCATGCTTTCTAACTATGTTTTTTAACTTTCTCTTTTACATAAAGATTAACAGGAATCATTCATTTTATCACTTTCTTTACATATTCATGCCTGAGTCCTTTTTATTCTGTCTTTCTTTGGAAGATCAAATACAGATTTTCAGGAATACTGCATGTTATCACTTACCATATTTGTCTGGACCATGGATTATTAGTATTATTATTATAATTAGTAGTAGTAGTAGTAGTAGTAATATACATTCTGAACCAACGTGAATCCAGTGAGAAATCCATCAGAAATTACTCAACTTAAAAAAACACTATATCTATATTTATTTTTGCAAATTAAAATGTTTCTATGTTCAAGAGTCCTGCTGTCTTAAAGACTCTTATTATATGATAGTCCCAGTTCCCAGTTCCCTCACTATGACCTCTGAACACATTATAACATTTTTACACATTTGGAAATTGGTTCATTTTATGGTTGTGATTCATAGCTAACTGTCAATGTACATATGTGCAGTTGGCTATTGAGTTCAGTTTTAGCAGTTTTTGCTGTCACTTGTGTACAAGTTTAACACTGTAATGTGACTGCGCCTCTGCTTGAGTTCCCCACAGCTGCAAACCTGTAAGAGTGTAATCGACAGCATGGGAGCATTCTTAGTTTTTACACCACAACAACCATTTAGTATACCTGCATCCAAGAAATGAATCCTAAATGGGATATAAATATATTGACAATGGATCCTGTGAGATGCACCTAAAAATAAGAGCAAAAAAATTTTTTGGAAAACAAATTCAGTATCACAGAAAACATGCAAATGTCACATCATTCATATGTATCCTGATGGCAGGCACAAAACACCTTCAAAAACACTCAGCACTCTCTACATCTGAGCATCTGTTTTGTGTTGTGAAAATTAGTGAGTATCTCAATTAATATAACATTATATTAATTGAGATACATTTATGAACTCAAAATACTTTATTTTGCCTGTCACTGAGAATCATTTATAACACATATCACAGCAAGAGGTCGGAGTTGAGCGGTTTGAGCCTAGGGCTTTTCTGTGTCAGAGTTTACATATTCTCCCCTGTGCCTGTGTGGGTTCTCTCCCAGGTACTCGGCTTCCCTCCCACAGTCAGGTGGCCACCAAGTTGGGTTAATTGATGACTCAAAATTATAGCTGTGAATGTCAGTGTGAATGGTTGTTTGTTTGGTTGTTGTATATGTTGGCCCTGCGATGGACTGGCGATCCGGACAGGGTGTACCTTACTCTCGCAGCGACAACTGGGGACAGGCTCCAGCCCCCCTGCGACCCTTAACGGATAAGCTGTACAGATAATGAATGAATGAATATCATGTCAAAGCATGTTTAAAATAACTATGGAAAGATAATAGTCAAAACAATTCATTCAATGTCCTTATTGTTTTAATTGTTTATAAAATTTGGATTTGAATTGCCTACCATTTAATTATTTCTTTAAATAATCACAAAAATGATAGCAAAATTGAAAATGGGGTCTTTGGAGGGGCTGGGGCCACAGGGCAGTTTCTCATTTTTGACTACAGTAAATTACGTAGTACCATGTTAACAGCATGTAAAATCTTTGTGAGACAATGAAATCTGTTCCACCATCATCATTTTAACTTGTGACTGAACTCAGTTATGTTTAACATAGCAAGTTATGAACAAATTATGAACAAATTTCTCCATTTTACCACCATTTCTCAGTATAATTTGTGTTTATTTATTTATTTGTGAAGATATAGTTAGTTGTGGATGTTTGTGACATTTGCTGATACTTTACACAGGTATCGGATGTGCCGAAAAAGGCAAACAAATATCATGCTTTTATTTTTTCCTCCCAAGATAATTTTACTAGAAAAAAACAACTAAACAAATCCTACTGCACTTTGCACTTCAGTTTACTTTTGGAGATGCCTTGTTGAAATACAGTGGGAAACACCTTTATTACAGGTATTTGGTCGTCGCCTGGCCTCTGTGGTACCGCTTCAGACGAAGCATCAAGTTTTCTGTGTTGGTCTCCATAATAGTCTGGGTCTTCTGTTTCACTGAGTTCATCATATCATCTTTTGTGCCCATTTTCTGCCCCATCATCCTCCTCCTCCCCTTCCCCATGTTCATCCTCTCCCTTGCTGGGACCCTGAAAGCCCTGTGTACCATCATTTCTATCCCTCCTAAAGACAAATGGAAGGTCGTAAACTATGTGACCACAGTAGATCCAGTGTTCTGCATAATCAACCTCGTAAGTCTAAACTTGGCTTCTTTGAGGTTTCTCTATAAATATATCCCCCATGATGAAAAAAGATGAGTTACAGCAATTGTGGTTGTTGTGCTACTCATTTACACACACTGCTATACGTGCACACCACCAATTTGGTGCCTTGGAAGAGGTTAGATATAGTCTATGCTTATTTATTTATTTTTTTTCATCAGTGTTTCCTGCAGTGGGTATTTGTGCTATATGCTAGTATTTTACATAGGATGAGCCAAAAAAGGCAAGAAAATATATCATGCATGAGGAAAATAGAAGAGTGTCCGGAGTACTCAGAAGTTCAGACAAAGTATCATGAAGGTACTCTTAGGTGGGGAACACAAAAGTTTAAAAAAAAAATTTAAAAAAATAAAAGCACTTTCTTTCTTTCCGGGTGAAAAAGCTAAAAAGCCTTTATTCAGATGACTATCGCGTGATGAAATTTATAAAATTATGAGCTGAGTCATGACACATGCATAGCAGCACAAACAGCTTTTTTCAGGGTGTGATATTAAAATTATTCCTTGAGAATGTTTGTATAAAGAATACAGTGTCTACTTTCCTGTGACTGGCGGCTTCTGTTGTGTGTAAAATTACTTACACTTACTTTACATATTCATGCTGAGTCTTTTCTCTCCTCTTTTAAAAGATCAAGTACAGATAATCACAAACCTACTGCATGTCATCTTTTACTTTACATATTCATGCCTGAGTCCTTTTTCCTCTCCTCTTTTAAAAGATCAAGTACAGATAATCAGAAACCTACTGCATGTCATCTCTTACTTTACATGTTTGGCTTTTTCTTATTTTTTCCTCTTCTGCTTTTACAAGATCAAGCATAGATTATTAGGAACCTACTGTATGTTATCATGTTATCATTTACTTTACATATTCATGCCTGAGTATTTTTTCCTGTCTTCCTTTAGAATTGTGTTAGTGAATAAGTGAATTTTGTGACATAACAGTTTTCTTCTCTGTAGAAATTATTAGCAAGGACAACAGACCAGCCATTACCAGCTGTAGCATTAAAATGATGCTTACACATTAATGCAAAACTGTCATATCATGCCATGCTCCTTAGTTAACGTTTTTATTTGTCATTCACCTGTTCATCGATTCCTGTTTTATTTTGATACTCAACCGTCTTCTCGTTTCAGATACTTCACTTCCTGCTCTTATTATGTTTCTGCATGTGATGATCTGCTCCACGCCTTTATTAGTTCTACCTGTCTTCATTATCCTTCCCTCTCTAGTATATTTGGTCTGTATGTTCCCTGCTCTCAGTGCCAGTTTGTCTTTGTACCCAGTGTCAAGCATTCCAGCAATTTTCCTAGAGTTTACCATTCCTGGCTATTATCCTCTCCCAGCTGGATTTGTTTGCATTTTACCTCTGTACTGAACCTTTTCTGGCAAATCTGTTTTTTGAATCAAGTTCCTCTGTGTGAGTCATCCTGTTGGATCCTTTTGCTTGTGGTTTCTCACAACCAGGTCACACTGAAGAATGGGCTACCGCCACTACAGATTTGACTTCAATAACACTCTAACCAGGTGGAAAATGACACTTTGTAGCAGAACTATAGATCTTTGCAAGCATTACAGTACTATCGGAATGCTCTCTCTATGATTGTGATCGTCATAGGTTTACCACTGACCTTGCTGGCCATCTATGCTCTGTATTCACAGGTATGTAAAGAATTATCAATTACATGTAGAAATCTGCACCACAGCTGTGACCTACTAACTGTTGCTGTTACACAACAGCCAGGATGTTGTGTATCTACCACTTTTTTAACATGCTACTTTAAGAATGGACCTGTTGTTGGTCTCTGTGTGAAATGTAGTAATGGTGGTGGGTCAGTCATGTTGAATGATGTGTTTCTAAATTTCCCTGCTGGTGTTTTTCATCTTTCACTACTTTCACCAGATGCAAAACTGACCATATTTACCGATCTTTGTCATCAACCTTCTGATCTCTGACCTCATCCAGGTGTACTGTAGTGCTCTGGATGACGATGTTATTAGACCTGATGGAAGACTGGCAATATCCTACGCTTGGCTGTGCCTCTGTGTTACTCTACTACAGTTCTTTGTTGGCTAGTGCTTACTTCATGGTGTGTGTAGCCCTAGAAAGGTAGGTAGTGTGAGGACAGAAAGAAACACCAGAAAGCTAGAAATGCAGTGAATATTCTGACTGGTTAACACTTCATGTATCCTTTATTACAGGTACTTGATCATTGTCTGGCCTCTGTGGTACCGCTTCAGACGAAGTCTCAAATCCTCTGTAGTGGTCTCCATTATGGTCTGGGTCTTTGTATCATGGTACATTATGTGTAATTTTGAGCCCATTTTCCTCCCCATCTTCCTCCTCCTCCCCTTCCCTCTGCTCATCTTCCTCCTGGCGGGGACCTTAAAAGCCCTGTCTGCAGCCATTTCTGTCTCTTCTAAAGAAAAAGGGCAAATTATAGCAATTTTAGTCCTGGTGGTGGTGAGCTACACACTGCTGTTCTTGCCTGGGTCATTATTATACCAGTAGAGACATATATTTCAACTTTCAATTATTATTTATGGATGTTTGGAAATTTGATTAAGATCAGCCCTTTTGCAGATTTAGTCCTTTATGTTTTCATAAGTAAAGGGGCTACAGACAAGCTGCTGAGCTCCCTATGTTGTTGCAGGTTGTTACAAGAGGAAGAACAACAGCAAGTGTAAATGTATAACCTCAGAAGAAGCCTGTTCCGTGTAGACAGAGCAGGGTAGACACAACATCATATCTGTGATCTGTGTTTTTTTTTTTGTTCGTTTGTTTTTCTTTTGTCTCCTGGACATGTCTGATATTGTGACTGTTATTGATGCTATATAAATAAAACTGATTTTGTTTCAATCATTTTGAAGTCTGTGTTTTGTGGCAGCTAATGTTTGTACATCCCAGTCTGATCTCACAGAATATCCACTTTCGACTGTTAATTTCCCACTAACATGACTTAAAAGCAATAAAACCTAAAGTCAGTCTGAGTGTAATGTATTCAAATGCTGGAAACTGAACAGTGGGCGCCCAAATGTGCACAGAATGGTTCATTTTTAATACATGTGAGATTGGCAATGTCATATAATGATAACAACAACAATAATAATACTAATACTACTACTAATATTAATAATAGTAACAACAAAAAAAAGGGTGAGCAAGAGAAATCAGCTTTGAGGGTATTATAAGAAGGTGATCAGGTATTTTTTCCAGGTTTGAATGGTCTGTAAGTAAGGTGAGCCAATGAGTTATGGATATTTTTGTTCGGTCTTTTCACCTCAGTAGAATGTTCTTTTTGGTGATAGTTAATGATATAAATGCAAATGGTTTGTAATGGCAGGGTATATGTAATGTGGACAGGTCACAGCTGAATGTCATGAGCAGGCCACCACTGAGTGGTGAACACAGAAGCATGTAGGAAATAACATGGATAAAGCTGTGTACTGCTATATTTTACATTTTCTTATGAAAAATGTTATTGTTATGACAATTCTTTAAATATCCTTGAACTCACTGCAGCCTAAGATACACACACACACACACACACACACATATATGTATATATATATATACACACTGCTCAAAAAAAAGGGAACACTTAAACAACACAATGTAACTCCAAGTCAATCGCACTTCTGTGCAATCAACCTGTCCAGTTAGGAAGCAAGACTGATTGTGAATCAATTTCACCTGCTGTTGTGCAAATGGAACAGACAACAGGTGGAAATGAGAGGCAATTAGCAAGACAACCCTAAGGTGGTTCTGCAGGTGGTGACCACAGGCCTTTCTCTGTTCTCATCCTTTCTGGCTGGTCTTTGGTCACTTTGCATTTTTGTCAGTGCTCTCAAACCTAAATTGGCATGAGGCGGTCTCACCACAACCCCACAAGAAGTTGCTCAGGTGGTGCAGCTCATCAGGATAGCACATCAATACGAGCTGTGTAAGAGGTTGCTGTGTCTGTCAGCATAGTGTCAGAGCATGGAGAATGCAGGAGCAGGCCCAGTACACCAGGAGATGGAGGAGGGCCTGGAGGGCAACAACCCAGCAGCAGGACCGCTACCTCCTCCCTTTGTGCAAGGAGGAACAGGAGCTGCAGAGCCCTGCAAAATGACCTCCAGGCCCATAAACCAGTGCTTCTCAATTATTTTCTGTTCGCCCCCCTAGGAAGAAGTAAACAATTCTAAGCCCCAACTCTCATTTCACGACTGTAAATAGTATCATTTGTCTATAAAATTGTTATAGTACACCTCTGCATAACATTGTATCCTTATTAATATTAAAGAAAACAAAAAGAAATATGATCAACTTACAACAAGGAATAACTTTATCAATATTCACAAAAGCGTGACGATTGTTGGCAATATTTGGCACGTTTTCGCTGAAAAAACTCAAGCGGCTTATCTGTGTGATTGGGGTGTAATGTCTTTAAGTGACGCCTTAATTTATTTGGCTTCATGCTGTCCGCTGCCAACATTTTTAGACACAGTAAACATACCGGTCTTTCCTCGTCTCCCACCGTAGTCACAGTGAAGCCAAGCGCTACATATGCTTCGTATGTATACCCGGGGTCACACGCGCCCCCCCGGCATCGCTCGGAGCCCCCCCAGGGGGGCGCGCCCCACTATTTGAGAAGCACTGCACTAAACTAACATGTTTCTGCTCAAACTGTCAGAAACAGACTCCATGAGGGTGGTATGAGGGCCCGACATCCACAAGTGGGGCTTGTGCTTACAGCCCAACACCGTGCAGGGTGTTTGGTATTTGCCAGAGAACATCAAGATTGACAGATTCGCCATTGGCGCCCTGTGCTCTTCACGGATGAGAGCAGGTTCACACAGAGCACATGTGACAGACGTGACAGAGTCTGGAGATGCCGTAGAGAATGTTCTGCTGCCTGCACCTGGTTTGGTGGGTCAGTAATGGTGTGGGGAGGCATTTCTTTGGAGGGCCGCACAGCCCCCCATGTGCTAGCCAGAGGCAATTAGGTACCGGGATGAGATCCTCAGACCCATCCTCAGACCCATTGTGAGACCATATGCTGGTGCAGTGGGCCCTGGGTTCCTTCTGATGCATGACAATGTGGCTGCAGTGTGTCGGAAGTTCCTGCATGATGAAGGCATTGATGCTATGGACTGGCCTGCTCGTTCCCCAGACCTGAATCCAATCGAGCCCATCTGAGACATCATGTGTCATTCCATCCACCAACGACACATTGCACCACAGACTGTCCAGGAGTGGACTGATGCTTTAATCCCAGGTCTGGGAGGAGATCCTCAGGAGGAACATCCGCTGCCTCATCAGGAGCATGCCCAGGTGTTGTAGGAGGTCATACAGCAGGCACGTGGAGGCCACACACACTACTGAGCCTCCTTTTGACTTGTCTTGAGGAATTTCCACTAAAGTTGGATCAACTCTGTGTGATTTTCCACTTTTATTTTGGTATGATTCCAAATCAGACCTCCATGGGTTATGTTTGATTTGTTGATCATTTTATGTTATTTTGTTCTCAACACATTCCACTATGTAATGAAGAAAGATTTTCAACTGGCATATTTCATTCATTGAGATCTAGGATGTGTTATTTTAGTGTTCCTTTTATTTTTTTGAGCAGTGTATATATATATATATATATATATATATATATGGAGTCATTCCTTTTGACTCTTACTGTTTTTCTGTTGTCGCATTTTACATATTTGAATCAAGTGCAGACAAACAAACCCTACTGCATATTATCATATTATCACTTACTTTACGTAGTCCTTTTTCTTCTCTTCCTCTAGATGATCAAGTACAGATTATCAGGGACCTACTGCATGTAATCACTTACCATATTTACACTGCAGAGGACAAAACATCAAACATTATTGTAGGGAACACATTCAGGTGGGGTCTTTCAAATGAATAAAATACATTTCTGATGTTGTTGCAGCATGAACAGCAATGATAGCGGCATTGAGGAGTTTCACCCGTCTTGCTTTTGTCTTTTTATACTAGAACCTGACTCACATTTAGCAGAAAATTTGTTTAATAAACACATTAATAAACTCATTAATAAACATTAAGGAAAATGGAGGAGGAGAGTGGATGAAGAGGACATGGTGAAAGACAGGAAATGTGAGAGGTGAATAAAGAAAGATGCAGGATAGAAAATATGGAGAAGTAAAAGAGACAAGATGGGGGGGGGGGGGGGGGGGGGGGGAAAAAACGAAAGGGTAGCAAAAAATAATTTCCTACTTTCCTGCTGGAGCCAGTCAAACAGTAGTATCGCTGTCCCTGCTGTCACTGCCTGACTTAACCTTCTCTCTGAGGCTCCACAACCTCCTTTGTTTCTTCATTTCTGAGGCTAGCTTGTGACAGATGCCTTGTTCCATCACGCATCTGATCTCCTGTCCACCTTCCCAGGATACTAAGAGAAAGAAAATGTCTTAATAATCAAAGAAAAAAACCTCATTGCTGTCATAAAATCAATCCTGTATTTACTATATGTCAATCCAAGTAGTTCCTAGTTATTTCTCAGTGTGTTTTAAGTTGTAAGCAGGTACTTATATAGACCGTGAAATAATATAATCACGTTGAAATCTAGTTTGCAGTTTCAGTTGCAGTTTCTAGAAAGAGGAAGGACTTTGTTGATTTGAAGGTGAAATATAAATAAATGAAAGAAGTTATCTATTTACATGTAAAGCTAAACAACATGTTTGTTTTGGTTCAAATCAGAAAATCTTACCTAGCTTCTTCTTATGTGTCGGCTCTCCAAGTACACACACATGAAAATCACAGAGCAACCACTCATATTTTGTCAGTGGCACCACGTAGGAACACCTAAGAGGTCACTTTTAATTTTTCAGAGTCATGGAATGACTTCGCTTTTCTCTCTCAGAAAAAAAATCAAAACATGAGGGAAACTATCAAGGCTTCCTCACTTAAGTTAGACATCACTCTTCAGCAATGAACTAGATCTATCGGGTAAAGATGTGTTATTTTGATAGTCTTTGTTTTACATCTCAAATCCTCCACCTGTTTCCTTGATTTGATTAAGATTTCTTTTAAAAAGTTTTAGTTGTTTGCTTTCAGAAGTCTTCTCTAAAGCACTAAAAGCCACTTGATTGTTTTTACTGTTTTATGTTTGTTGGTTTTGTTTATGTTGTTTTTGTCCTATGTGCTTTTGCTGCTTCTATTTCACTTTGTATGAAATCAGCTTTCTAGATAAAAGTTCCTTCCCTTGCTTATTCATTGTTTCCTGTTTTATCTTGATACTCACCTGTCCTCTCATTTCAGATTCTTCTCTTCCTCCTCTTGTGTGTTTCCCGCCTGCATGACTGTCTGCTCCGCCCTGATTAGTTCCACCTGTCTCTCATTATCTTTCTGTCTCCGGTGTATTTAGTCTGTGTGTTCCCTGCTCTCAGTACCAGTTTGTCTTTGTACCCAGTGTTTTCCTAGTGTTAAGCGTTCCTGGATTTTTTTGATCTCTTTTGCTGATTTTGCTGCCTCAACTGGCTGGAGTTGACTGCTTTTTTTTAACCAGTGTACTGAACCTTTTTTGGCAAGTCTGTTTTCTGTCTATGAGTTGTGCTGTTGAGTCATTTTGCCTGTGGTTTCTCCAGTTGTTACAACAACAGGTCACACTGTGAAGAATGGAAGCCTTCTACCTACACGACAAATCTGATTACAATGACACCTACTACAATGACACTTACCACTCTTCCTCCAACGTCTTCGAAAGTGATGCCTGGTTTGATGTGTTAAACTTTTGCATGAAGTATGGGATTCGCCACGATTTTGCTAGGTTATCTGTATGGGCTGTGGTCTTGATAGGTTTTCCATTGACCTTGCTGGCCATCTATTTTCTGTATTCCCAGGTATGTAAAGAATTATCAATCTCTCCTGTATGTGGAAATGTCCATCAAAGCAATGAACTACTAACTCTTGCTGTCCCACAACAGCCAGGATGTTGTGTACCTAGAACTTTCAATCACTTCCTTTTAAATAAAAAAAATGTTCCTTTTTAAGGGTGGAACTGTGTATGGCATTGGTCTCTATGTGAAATGTAGTAATGGTGGTGGGTCAGTCATGTTGAATGATGTGTTTCTAAATTCTCTGCTGCTGTTTTCATCTTTCACTATAACTGCAGGTGCGAGACGATCATGTTGCACCGGTCTATGTCATCAACCTTCTGATCTCTGACCTCATCCAGATCTGCAGCTTAGCAGTCTTTCTGGTGGAGCAGATTAGTTCCTGGGAATATCTTATTGCCCTCTGTGTCTCTGTATTAATCTTCTATATTGGTCTGCTGGTCAGTCTTGGCTTCATGGTGTGTGTAGCCCTAGAAAGGTAGGTATTGTGTGGGCATGAGTAATTCTGAAAGAAACACCAGAAAGCTAGAAATACAGTGAATATTCTGACTGGTTAACACTCCATATATCCTCTTATTACAGGTATTTAATCGTCGCCTGGCCACTGTGGTACCACCTCAGACGAAAGCATCAAGTCCTCTGTGTTGGTCTCCATCATGGTCTGGGTCTTTGGTTTCATTGAGTTCATTATAGCATTTTTTGTGCCCTATGCCCTCTTCATCCTCCTCCCTCCTCCCTTACCCCCTGCTCATCTTCTTCCTGGCTGGGACCATTAAAGCCCTCTCTATGGCCATTTCTGTCTCTGTTAAAGAAAAACAGCAGATCCTGGAACTTTAGTCCTGGTGCTGCTGAACTACACACTGATGTTCTTGCCCCGGGTCCTTTCAATCCTGGAAAGGTCATTTAATGCTGATGAATTTTCTTATATTTTTTTGGTTTTATTGTTTTTTGTAGAGTTGACAGACTTTAGTCCTTTTGCAAACTTGGCTCTTTATTTTTTCATAAGGAAAGAGGCTACAGAGGAGCTGATGACCTCTATGTAATTATAATTAAATTGTTATATTTTGCAAGCTTTAAATGTTGACACTAACAATGTATAAGTAAAATGTTAAGAGACAACATATTTGTTTTCCAGTAAAATATCTGATCTTGCAGAAGAATATTCTCTTGTAGCCCTAATTATAATTTCCCTGGTTATATATACACTCTCTCTGCACTATATTTAGACAATAATTGTGGTCTGGTGTAGTGCAAATTGACTTCAAACACAGTGTGTTTATTTGCAAAGATGCTTTTTATGCCCATAAACCACAGATGTGACTGTGGATGTGAACCATGGTCTGTGGTGCACTGCGTGTGCTGTCCCGCTGATCGCTTACTCCCGTTGTTAATAGATGTAACGGTTTATTCTTTCTGAAAGAAGAACTTGTTGCTTCTGAACATCAACAAGTCATCATGTTTCCACCACAATAATTGGGAAACAATTTAGTATTAAATGAACATAATTTCTACAAAGGCAGAGTTGGTTGCTCTTTTCTCTGTGTCCTGCTGTTGTGTGGAAAAGCTACTTGGATGTGTAGAATAAAATTAGATGACAGTTACTCATGCACAGATGTAAAAAGATCATTTATTGACTTGCCTTTTTAAATCAAAACAATGAGTTTGTTTGGCTGCACTGTAAAAACATACAGCAGTTCCTCTTGTGTTGTATTTCTGATATTGTGACCCTTGCAAATGCTGTAGAAATAAACCTGATTTTGATTTAATCACTTAAATATCTCTGTTTTCCTCTGTACTTTTAAATTAATGCTTGTGTTCTTTTTGTTCTTTCCATCTTTGTGTTAATGTATTTTCTTTGGAAATTTATTAATTTTATTGTTAGGTTTTATAGCTAGCTGGCAAATGTATGTATGTTCCACGTTTTTACTATTACTATTTGGTTTCCTATTTTATTTGCTGTTATTTTTTAATAACCTTGCATTTTCAGTTTGCAGATTTTGGAAGATTTTTGTGTCATTTATGTCAGTGCCATGTTTTTCTAAGGATATAGTAAACTGCATGAAAAATATGCAGGCTGCACCAAGGAATGGCTTCATAAAGAGCTCAACAGAGCACCATGACTCATGACTGGGTTCATTATTATTAGTCATTGAATTTATCTTATATGGTGGACAGCAGTTAATGAATCAGTTTATTTAACTTCAGCTGACATGTCTCCTGTTATTTCACTATGCTCCTGAGCTGCATATGTGAATCTGGCCTCACAGTAACTGGCTAATGTGCCATGTCTGATATTTGCAAAAGAGCCAATGAGAGTTCGATGAAAAATGCAATAATGCTTTGTTAACGTTTTTGGTTGTGGTGCTGTTTAACAGTGCCATTCCTGCCCACCACCTTTTGATGCCTTAAAAAAAAAAAGGCAGATACGATAATACTCTGTTATCTTTCTTTCATTGTCTTGCAGATTTGTTTCTGTATGCTTTCATTAGGAAGGTTGCTGTAGACAAGATTTTGGCCTCTCTGTGCAGAATGAACAGCAACGATAGCAGCATTGAAGACTTTCACCCCTCTTGCTTCTGTCTTTAAATGCTATAACGTGCAAAAAAAAAAAAAAGCTGATGCAGGGGATCACTCACACCATCAGTGTTACTTGACAATATAGCAAACATTACAACACAACTCTCAAACTTTGTAAAGTGTATGATTTCCTTTTTAGCATACTTGATGGTTTATGCCTTTTCTAGAATACATTAAATTTGATCTATTTACATCTTTAACCATGTGGTAAGGTAAGGTTATTGTTTAGTTGTCGATTTTGTTAATTTTCTTTTTGCTATTTTATCGTATCGTCTATGGGTCAGTTCTTTTTTCTTCTCAGTGTCAAATTTGATATCTGAAACTTAACTTGTATTTTTGTAGGTTACAGGTAGTTTTCTTGGGGCGGCTCCAGTCCACATGCTGAAGTATCCTTGGGCAAGATACTGAACCCCAAATCGCCCTCGATGCGTGTGTGCATCAGTATGTGAATGTGTTAAAAGAGCAAAGTGTATATAGTAAGTGCTGTGTGAATGGGTGAATGTGATATGTAGTGTGAAGTGCTTTGAGTGGTTGATTTGACTAGAAAAGCACTATATAAGTACAGTCCATTCACCATTTGTCAGCGCAGGGTTATCCTTTCAGGTTGTACAGTAAATTAATAACGGACAGTATTAATTTCTCAGAAATATGGCCTGAGTCACACTTAGCAGAAAACTACAGCTTGTTGTGTTTATTAATGAGGTCAATACTTGCCTACATGTCATCACTGAAGAGGTCTTAGTCATCAATTTAGGTATACTACAAATTAAAGCAAGATATCAGTTTGGAAATATCTGAATACATCATAAAACTAAAACTACAAAACACCCTTTCTAATACGTAAGCTTGCATGATTTTCAATTATTTAAAGCTATCTATCTATCTGTCCCCTGCTGTGTCACTGGACTGCCTTTATTCAAATGAATGAAAAGGCTGTGTTTTTAGAGTTGAGCTTGGTCTGAATGCAGTCTGCTAGGAGCAATTTTTGTTAACCTAATACCACTGTGATGAATGTATGGCTTGACAGATCTGTTTTTTTATAATGTTTTCATTGTAATTGTGGTGAATTACCTCTATGACAAACCTCCATTAGAATATTACTGCTCCTCTGTGTGTACTGTGTGTGAACTCAAAAACCACTTCACAACAAGTGTAATGGTGATGTTGAGGAGACCATGAAAATCTCTTTGCTTTTCCATGATCTTTTGCCCCAAATTACAGATCTAACTCTGAGGAATGGAGGATGTCTACAACAACACAGCTTCACAGAACAACAGCTATAAATACGACCAAATGGAATCAGAAATCTCAACTGTCTCATATGTGACAATGTGGATCGTCGTCTGCATCGGCCTTCCTTTGACCATACTTGCCATCTATGCTCTGTATTCTCTGGTGTGTACATTATGACGGCTGTCTTTGATGAAAAGCAGGAGTCAGGGAGCATGTTTGGAGAACACGTTGACGTGGCAAAATTTACATGAATGTCTCACCTCATGATTAGAATTTAATCTCTGTCTCTTTGTTTTCCTGCAGGTGAGAAATGATAATGTTGCGCCAATTTACATCATCCTCATCTCTGACGTCATTCAGCTCTGCTGCATGATATTTGTTGAACATGGATAAAAGTGCGTTAGACTATAAATGCAAACACTGACTTTGCAGGTAAGACGTATAATATGTTTAATATGTTTATAAGACACAATGCTCCAGTAAATTCATCTCATGGTACCAGAATGCTGCTATAATCTGAACTGCTTGTCAGATGGTCATGCGCCTTTGGGGACCCAATCATCCCACACTTTACTGACATAATTTCTCTTATTTGTAGATTGCATTCAGGGAACCATTTAACAATATGTTTTGGTTTAACTTTTATAACAAAAAAGGGGTAATGTGCACTTGTGGTACAAATAATAGAGGAAGTCACAGTTAAAGAGAAACTATGCCCCAGCCTAGTCATAGCAAGAATGACACAACAATCTTGACTTATACAGAAAACCGCTCCTGTCTTCCTGATTAGATTAGATTATATGGAACCTCCCTCATGTCATGACATGCTACATTAGACATACTTTGGTAGACTTTCAAAAGGAAAACACATTCAAGTTGTATTCTTTCAGCTTTCAAAGGTAAGGTCTGCGTTGAGTTACTTATCTCATGTATAACCTGTAAATGTATTGACACATAATAAGGGAAATTAATGCAAATGAATATGCAAACTGTGACAAAGAGACAGCTTTGGACTGTTGCTGTGCAGCTATATATGTATACCACAGTCAGTTGCTTTTATGCTCTGTTTTTCCCCTCTCGTCCTAAACACAAGTATAAATAACTGCTGAATTAAATAAAACTAAAACAACAAAAAACATGCAAAAAGAGTATAATGTATACTGAATAGCACAAAATGTATTTAAACAAAACACTTTTGTGCTAAAATGCTGAATTACTCATAGATTTATATGCTGTACTATAGGTGTACTGTATTTATGTGAACTTGCACTTCACAGCTTTAATATTATCACTGCACCATGTAAGCTAGATATTAAGGTGACTTGCTCCCTTTCCATAACATGATCTCTCAAACAACAGGTTTCATGCTGAAGAATGGAAGATTTCTACTATATGAACATCTCTCAGAACACAAGCCATGACAGCTTCTATCATGATTACAATGACAGCACCACTGATGACTCAGACGATTATGGCAAAATTGGATTCGTCATAGATGTATTGACATGCATTATCATTGGTATTGGTCTTCCTTTGACTCTTGTGGCCATCCATGGTGTTTATTCTCTGGTGAGTACAAAATAACTGAGAGTTATTTATTGTCTGTCTTGTCTCTGTTGTACAGTCTGTCTGTAAAGGATCTTGATCTGGCTGTGGGGGCTAGGTGTCAGGGCTCTGAGACAAAGGGATAATTTATTCCATAATCCATTAAATCCATTAAATGCCACCACAGCTGTCAGAAGTCTTCTGAGGTTATTAAATTTGTGCTTGAGCAAGGACTATTTGACAGAGAGGGGAGAGGCATTACAAAATCAGAGCATGAAATAAAGGAATTATGTTTTCAAAGTGAAAGACCATGATCTTGAATAGTGATGAGAAAGCAACTCCGTAAAAAAGACCAGGTCAAAATTTTCACACGACTTCAATGTCACACACACTGTGGTAAGTTTTATACCTAGGTTCTGCACAGAGTTTTATGCTTTGTATTTCTACACATGTTCACAAAATCACATCACTTTTCGTTTTTGTGTTACCTGAAGACTGATGTCATTTGTTCACTGATCTGATTTTATTCACAGTCTCTTTCTTTTACAAATACAAATCCTTTATACACATGCAAAACAGAGTTACTCCCAGGTTGACAAGAGCTGATATACAATAAACTTTAGATAATTTGTGAACATCATAACAAATTTAAAATCTTTTTGACCCTAGAGTCCATAATGTTGATCTCAAAATATCAACTCCACCTGAAAATCAGAAACTGTCATGCACGCAAAATATGTGCAAACACTTAAGTAAATCCTGGCCTTAGTCTTGATGCCAGTGAGACTGACAGTGCATCATCTCTGATATTTCAATGGGTATCAACCAGGAGTTTGATTAAAATTGCATAAATGGCTCTGACATGTGTCATCAACTCAGAACATGTTTGTTTACTTTCACCAATGTTTTCCTGCAGGTGAGAAGCAGTCATGTTTGCTCAATCTCAAATCACATCAACCTCCTCATTTCTGACCTCATTCCAGTTCTATGCATGATCGTTGAAGTAGCAGCAAAACCTGAGAATTGGATCAGTGAAATCTTTTCTGTATTATTTTTGGTCTGATGGCGGCGTTAGCTATGGTGTGTTAATAGCCCTGGAAAGGTAAGGTCAGTCTATCAGTATGTTTATAGTTATTTTGTGTCCTGACTGCTTTTGCAAATATATTCAAATGTACAGTGTGTGTGTGTGTGTGTGTGTGTGTGTATATATATATATATATATATATACATATACATATACATATATATACATAATTCAGATATACAAAGTCTATCTATGTGTGTTATTACAGGTGTTGGTCATCGCCCTGTCCGCTGTGGTACGCTTCAACGAACAATTAAGATCTCTATAGCGGTCTGTGTCGTGGTCTGGGCTCTGCCTGTTTCTCTTTAATTACAATGTTGATTTTGACATTTGACAATCATCTGGGCTGTCTACCTCCTTACTCCCCTCCTTGTTCATATTCTCCCTGGTTGGGACCCTTAAAGCTCTGACAGACAGGCGTGTCTCCTCTGATGAAAAACGACGGATCGTAGCAGTTTTGGTTGTGGTGCTACTTACTTACATGCTGCTGTTCCTGCCCAGCATCATCTGGTGCCTTGCTGAAGAACACAGCCATAACGATACCTTAACTGATCTGTCTTTCACTTTTCTAAAGTTCAGTCCTCTTGCAGACTTGTTTCTGTATGTTTTCATTAGGAAAGGAGCTGTAGACAAGATTTTGGCCTCTCTGTGTTGTTGCAGCATGGAGAGCAATGATATCAGCAGATCAACAATGACTGAATGATGACAACATATACACAGTCGCTCCATGTAGGCAGAGGAAGAAAGAAAACAGAAAAAGATATAAAGGCAAATAGCTGCAGGCCACTGTGAAAGCTTCAAGAAATATAAAGACAGACAGGTCTGATTTGCAATTTTCAATTAAGTTAAAATTTTCTGCATAATTGTTGCACACATTGGTGTGGTTCAAAATACCAGATACCTGCTACAAAATACCAGCTACCCAAAGGGTAGTAGCCATTGTTTAAAAAAAAAAAAAAACAATACAAAGGATGCAATTTTAAATATTTATTAACAAGAAATATTTTTAAAATGCTTAAAGGAATAAAACAAGTTTAAACCCAGCCAGTTAAAACAAAATAAATAAATAAAAAAAAACAATCAATCACAGTACTAAAATGCAATAAAACCAGATAACAAAGAATGACTTTAAAATGGCTGGACTCACCACTAAAAGGTTCAAGTACAATAAAATGGAAAGAACAGCCTGGATGGAGGAAGAGAAGCAGCAGCGCGCACATATAAGAGATATGAAATGAGAACAGGAATGGATGCCAATGACACCTACACATGGATGTAACAAGAGCTGTTAACTCATCTCCCTCTACCTTAGGACATGAACTAATCAATCACTCCTCATAGCAACATATCCTCATTATGTTAATAAAGAATGTGTCCTATCAGTCAACCATGCTCATGTCACTGTCCATGTACATGTACATGAAATCAATAGATTACATTTTGTCATCTGTCACATTTCTCACTGATGTGACAGCAGGTTGTATCAGATTACCCTACACGTTGAAAAATGAAGCTAAAGATGTTCCCAGTGCTTTAAAATGTGACCATGTAGATTATTGTCTTTACTGAAACAATGTGAGTTTGTTTTGCTGCTCTGTAAAAAAAATACACCAGTTGCTTTTGTGTTATATTTCTGATATTGTGACAGTGTCAGGTTCTGTATAAATAAACCTGATTTTGTTTCAGTTACTTTAAAGTCTCTGTTTTTCCTTGATGCTTTTAATGGCAGCTAGTGCTTGTACATCCCAGTCTGATCTCATAGATTACTTGTATTTACATAGATGAAGAATGTTTCCAACATTGAAGTTTTATATTGAAGTACATGTTTTGCCTTATTTATGTGCTCTTCACTTGTGACTGTTAAATTCCTATTAACATGACTTAAAAGCAGTAAAACCTAAAGTGAATCTGATCCAACATTACAGACCAGTAGATATATTTAAGAGGTGTAACAGTGTAATATACTCAATAAACTATATGTTACATCAGCAAGTTTATTATATATACTGGAAACTGGAAACTGGGGTGTTCACAGAATGACACATTTTTGAAACCTGTGAGATCAATTTAACAATGGGGTGAATTCACAACTGATGAAAACATCCTCTCTCTCTCTTCCTTCTGTCTCTGTTTTCTGGTGATAAGATGATGATGCTACTTCCTCCTCTGAGACTAAACACACGATTGCCGACACACACACACACACACACACACTGGCCTCACCAGCTTTTGTTTTCTGTGGTGCTGAATGTGGGGTAACCATGGTGACAAGGTGTTTCCATGGGGATGCTGCATCTCTCTCCCCAAAGCCCCGCCCACTAAATGTTGTAATTAAACTGTGATTGGACGAAGATCAGAGCAGACACCTGTCTGTCAAACCTGGAATGTCCTAATCAATGATTATTGATTGGATCACAACTTTCACCTTCTCTACCCATGTTGTCTACAGTCTCACCCAGTTCACAGTCCTCACTTGTCATAGACCCACCTGTTGTGTCTCTGTGATGCTCCACACCTGGTTGAGTCTACCTGTCAGTAATGTACTACTGGCAACCTATTGTTAATCTAATGAGAATCATAATATATTGGTAATCCCTCAGTGATCTACTCATGATCTATTGTTTATCTACTGGTAATTGTTAATCCATTGTTAATCTATTGTTAATCTATCTGTAATCTACTGTTAATCTACCTTGTTTCAGACTGTGACTTATATATTTTCACATGTTTCTAGTTTTTATTATCATGATTATTTTCTCTACAGCTGAACTCAAACCTGAGAAGTTAAAGTTTAAAGTCCGGAGTAAATGAAACAGTAGAAATGTCAGGGGGTAGCAGTGTGGACACAGGCGCAGACACGAGGCAGAAGCAGGATACAAAACAAGGTCCTTTATTCAAGCGGGTCGGTACACGGGTAGGCAGAAAGAGAAAGCAACGTATGGCAGGCTGTTTATGAGGCAAGGCCAAAATACAGGTACACAAAAACTATGGCTGCAGAGAAAAGTCTTTAGTAAAGGCTGGTAGGTCTGGTGAGGCACAAGACGAACTGGCAGGGAGTGCAGGGAGACACAGAGACTAAATGGTGGTGGGGCAAAGGGTATTTGAGACACAGGAACCACATTAGGGCAGGGTAGGTAATCACTCAGGAGGAGGAGCACAGAAGGAAGGTGGAAGACAAGACACCTGAAACAAGAGGGAAAAAAGTCAGTGATAACAAACAAACAGGAAAATAAAACAAACACAATAGAATACAAAACAAAAGCTCTGGCTCAGGGAACTGACATTCTGACAGTACCCTTCCTCAACGGGCACGCCCAAGACTTCCTGCTTATCCGGGAAGATTGTGGAAGTCCCGGATGAGAGGCTGCCCAGGATCTCAGACGCCGGTACCACGACCTCTCCTCAGCCATATCCCAGCTAGTCAAATTCAGATATTGAAGCCCCTGCCTCCACGCCCCATGATCGCAGGAGTCGCGATCGTAGGGCTGGCCGGACGGCCGATGAGCCGAGGAGGTGGCACTGAGGTAGTCTGCAGGGGGCTGGTGACATGTGGCTTTAGCTGGGAGACGTGGAAGACTGGGTGGATTCTCATGGATCTGGGGAGCCGGAGCTTGACAGCTACTGGGTTGATTACTTTTGTGATTTCAAAGGGACCGATGAATCTGGGAGACAGTTTCTTGGACTCTGTGCGGAGCTTGATGTTGGTGGTGGAGAGCCATACGGACTGACCTTCAGTGTAGGTGGGAGCCACAGAGCGATGCCGGTCAGCCAGCCTCTTGTTGGAAGCAGACGAACGGAGCAGGGCAGCCCGGGCCTCCCTCCAGATGCGCCTGCACCGCCGGTAGTGGTGTTGAACTGACGGGACAGCTACCTCAGCCTCCTCTTCAGGGAACAAGGGTGGTTGGTACCCTAGGGAACACTCAAATGGAGACAAACCAGAGGCAGAGGAAGTGAGGGAATTGTGCGCATACTCCACCCAGGGTAAGTCGGTGCTCCAGGAGAACTGGCGGCGGGCGCAGACACAGCGGAGGGCGGTCTCCAAGTCCTGGTTGGTCCTTTCAGCCTGGCCATTAGTCTGGGGGTGGAACCCTGAGGAGAGGCTGGCTGTGGTTCCAAATGCCGAGCAGAAGGCCCGCCAGACCTGGGAGATGAACTGTGGTCCACGATCTGAGACAATGTCTTTAGGCAGTCCATGCAACCGGAACACATGCTTAATCATCAGTTGGGCTGTTTCAAAGGCTGAGGGAAGTTTATTAAGCGCAATGAAGTGCGCAGCTTTGGAAAAACGATCTACAACAGTTAAAATAACTGTCTTACCCTTAGAGGGAGGCAAACCTGTAACAAAGTCCAGGGCGATGTGGGACCATGGCCGACCTGGCACAGGGAGCGGCAGTAACTCTCCGGCCGGCGGCCTGTTGCCAGCCTTACACTGGGAGCAGGTTGGGCAGGCCGCCACAAACTCCTTGGTGTCCTTGGCCATACCAGGCCACCAGAAACGACGGCGAAGAAAAGATTCAGTCCGGCGGGCTCCAGGGTGGCAGGTAAGGCGAGTGGCATGAGCCCATTGTAGGACCTTAGTGCGGGTGGGCCTGGGAACATACAGTTTGTTAAGGGGACCCCCACCTGGATCAGGCTCTTGTGCCTGGGCGTTCCGGATCTCCTCCGCAAGTTGCCAGGTGAGTGCACCGAGCACACAGGAGGGGGGTACAATGGGCTCAGCACCTGGCTGGGACTCTGCTGGCTCGAACTGTCTCGACAGGGCATCAGGCTTGATGTTCTTAGAGCCAGGGCGGTAGGAAATAGTGAACTGAAAACGACCAAAAAACAAGGCCCACCGCGCCTGCCTTGAGTTCAGCCGCTTTGCATTCTGGATGTAGGCCAAATTCTTGTGGTCTGTCCAAACTACAAAGGGCTGTGCAGCCCCCTCCAACCAGTGTCTCCACTCCTCGAGGGCTAACTTAATAGCCAGGAGTTCCTTATTGCCAACATCATAATTTCGTTCTGCCGGCAATAGCCGGCGGGAGAAAAATGCACAAGGGTGCAGCTTATTGTCCTTACTGGACCTCTGAGAAAGGACGGCCCCAACTCCTGAATCTGAGGCGTCCACCTCAACAATAAACTGGTTGGAGGGGTCCGGCTGAACCAAAACAGGCGCGGAGGTAAACAATAACTTAAGTTGGCGAAAAGCGGCGTCTGCTTCGGCTGACCAAACAAAAGGAACGGAGGGGGATGTGAGACCTGTCAGCGGAACTGCCACAACACTATAATTGCGGATGAACCGGCGCAGGAAATTGGCAAAGCCTAAGAATCGCTGGAGCTGTTTGCGGTTAACTGGGATGGGCCAATCTGTGACAGCTCTCACTTTGGCTGGGTCAGGTCTCAACTCCCCCTCCGCCACGACAAAACCTAGAAAAGAAACAGAAGGGGAGTGAAATTCACATTTCTCAGCCTTGACAAACAACCTGTTCTCCAGCAGCCGTTGGAGCACCAACCGAACATGCCGCCGATGCTCGGCGATGCTCCGGGAAAACACCAAAATATCGTCCAGGTAGACAAACACAAATCGGTGCAAAAAATCACGTAAGATATCATTTATCAGCCTCTGAAACACTGCAGGGGCGTTTGTTAGGCCAAAGGGCATGACCAGGTATTCAAAATGCCCCAGAGGAGTGTTGAATGCTGTTTTCCATTCGTCCCCAGCACGAACGCGGACTAAATGGTAAGCATTTCTGAGATCAAGTTTGGTAAAGACCCGGGCCCCCTGCAGTGCTTCAAAGGCCGAATTCATGAGTGGTAGTGGATATTTGTCCTTGATGGTAATATCATTTAACCCACGATAGTCAATGCAGGGACGGAGGGTACCGTCCTTCTTACCAACAAAAAAAAAAACCAGAACCCACAGGCGAGGATGAGGGCCGAATTATGCCGGAGCTCAGGGAGTCAGAAATGTACTGCTCCATCGCCTCCCGTTCCGGCCTGGACAGGCTATACAGCCTGGCCTTGGGCAAAGTGGCCCCAGGCAGGAGGTCGATGGCGCAGTCATAGGGTCGATGAGGTGGCAAAGAAAGAGCTCCGGTCTTACTGAAAACAGCAGCTAGGTCGTGATATTCAGAGGGAACTTTGGATAGGTCGGGTGAGGGCGGCGTCTCCACTGAGCCAGAAGAGTCACCTGAGGGGACCTGAGCTGAGCGCAGACAGGCGGCATGACAGTGATCACTCCAGCCGGTGATCCGACTGGAGGGCCAATCGATGACGGGGTTATGCTGAATTAACCAAGGGTGACCAAGTACTACAGGGTTGTGGGGTGAAGAAAAAATGAAAAACCGGGAGTGCTCGTGATGGTTTCCTGAGGTAATGAGGTGCACAGGTTCAGAACGAAACTTAACAGTGGCGACGAGGTGACCATTAAGGGATGTGACCGAAATAGGCTGGGGAAGTGACTCGAGCTGGACGCCTGCCTGCCTGGCTAGCTCAGCATCTAGTAAATTTTGCTCGGCCCCTGAATCTACCAGAGCTGACACAGGGAAGGATTCCCCCTTAGCACAAACTACTGCCTCAAGAGGAGGCAAGCACCAGAAGGAGTACATTGATCCAGCCACACAAATTGCCCAATGTTATTGACGAGCTGGGGCGTTGCCAACTGACACTCCTCACCAGGTGACCTCCTCTGACCACAGTAGAGACACTTCACCATCACATCCACCGCCCCCGCCAGTAGGTGTGAGCCTTGCCCGACCTAGCGATCACCGGCCCGGTGAGGAAGTGCCTGGGGGAGGGAGAGGAGAGTGGCAGCAGGGTCCTGGTTTAGCTCTCTGCCGAGGATCAGGCGAGAGTGGCTCTGGGCCGCCCTTTCTGTCAAAAGAGTTCATTGTCAATTTTAATCGAAAGAGCTATAAGCTCCTCGAGGGTAGGGGGTAGCTCCAAGGGGGCAAGCTGGTCCTTAAGCTGCTCCGAAAGGCCATGAATAAAAGCGTCGAACAGAGCAGCTGGATTCCACTCACTGTCTGTGGCCAATGTTCTAAACTCTATCGCGTAGTCTGCCACCCCACGCCCCCTTGTCTGCTGCATCAGGGACTGGCTGCCCTTCCTCGGCCGGTCTGCTGGAAAATCTGGACCAATGTGTCGGAGAAGGCCTGAAGTGAGTCGCAGATGGTGGAGTGGCGCGCCCACTCCGCCGTGGCCCAGACCTCAGCCCGGCCAGAGAGTCGGGAGATGATGAAGGCCACCTCAGCCCGGTCCGTGGGGAAGCAGGCTGGCTGGAGCTCGAAATGCAGACCGCACTGAGTCAGGAACGGACGGCAGTCGCCCGAGTCACCAGAGAACCTCTCCGGTGGAGTCAAGAAGGCGAATCCAGATGGAGGTGGTGTAGGAGTTGAAAGGGCAGCAGCTGGTTCCGGGTTGCGAGACGGACATACTGGAAGGAGCTGTTGTATCTGTTGGGCTAGCTGGCTCATCTGCTCACTGAACGAGGCCATCTGCCGCTCCGTCCGACTGGTGATATCGGCCATCCCCAGTTGCAGACAACCCAGCTGCTCAGCTTGCTGGCCGATTAGTTTGCCCTGGTTGGTGAGGGCTGCTCTGACTGCCAAGGCCTGTCTGTGTCCATGTGGCCAGTTCGTAATGTCAGGCGGTAGCAGTGTGGGACATTAGCTAGACAGGAGGCAGGGCAGAGTTTACAAAAAAACAAGGTCCTTTATTCGAGCGGGTCGGCACACAGGCAGGGTGAAAGAGAAGGCAACGGTACCAGAGGACTGTTGAGGCAAGGTCAAAAAAAATACAGGCAAGGGTCAAAACTATGGCTGCGAGAGAACAGGCTTTAACTAAAAGGCTGGTAGGTTCAGCAGAGGCACGTTTAACTGGCAGGGAGTGCAGGGAGACACAGACACTAAATACACAGGGCAGGGCAGACAATGAGACACAGGTGAACTACATTAGGGCAGGGTAGGTATCACCAGGAGGAGGGAGCATGAAGGAAGGGGAAGACAAGACACCTGGAAACAAGAGGGAGGTCAGTGATAAACAAAATAAAACAGGAAATAAAACAAACACAACAGAACTACAAAACAAAAGCCCTGGCTCAGAACTGACACCCTGACATTGATGAAGTTTAAAATGGTTGAAAGTAGCAGAGAGAAAGGTCAGATGCAGAAACTGAAAGTTAAAACCAATAGCTGAAGAATTTGTTTGAATAGCAAAATTGCAGACAAAGTTGAACATTTTAAAAAGCATAAAGAGTTGAAGAAAGTTGAATAAGCACAAATGTAAAAAGGTTAATAGTTTAAACCTTTTGATAGTTGAATGGTTTCTGTAGCAGAAAGTACGCAGGAGTAGTTACAACCCAAACAGGGGTGGAAGCAGAAAGGAAAAACAGCTAAATGCAGCATCAAAGGTTGGAAGTTAAAATGTAAAATTGGTGATGGAAGCTTAAGTGCATTAGATAGAAAAGCAGAGAGCACAAACATGTTGAGGAATCAGCTTAAAGGGAAATAACACACAGCCAAAGCTGGACAATGAAATATGAACAAGGAATGTCTGAACTTCCTAACAGGTAAAATGGAAAGAATTAGGTATCATTAGTGTGTGTGTGTGTGTGTGTGTGTGTGTGTGTGTCTCTGACTGTGTTTGTAAACAGCACAGAGATCAAAGGCAGCAGCTACAGTGAGCTCTGAGCCCACACAGCCACACAATACAGAGATTTGCTTCTGCGTACCTCTCAAACTCTCCCTATTAATTCAAAAACCATAAGTGATATCAATGAAATCTGGTGACTACCAGCACCAGGAGACTTTACTGAACACAGACGTGTTATTTGTGTAGATAAAGTGAAAAATGACCACAGTATGGCAGTTTAAAAACTGGCCTGGTTTGGCTGTTGTATGAAGACAGCTAAAATGGAGATGAATGGAGCAGTTGAGGGCTCCTCTTGGTGATCAGAGGCTGCTACCGCAAAAACCGTAAATCCTATGGCTTAGGGAGTCACACTGTGTGAAAGAGCACAAAAATATCTACAATCTGAGGTATAAATTGTGCATGACATCACCCACTCTAGCCAGCGCAATACACACCCATTATAAACTCAAAAACTGCCAGAAATGAGTATGAAATATAAACTACTGTCATTCAAAAACTGTACAAGATATTAAAAAGTTGAATACAAGTTGAATAGCTGAACTTATTGGGACTTGTTTAAAGTTTAAATGAAGTTTCTAGGACAAAGTATGCTGAAGTAGTTAAAGTTCAAAGAGGCTGAAGTTTTCATTTGAATGGGAAAAAATTTGCACAAAATGCTGAATATTTTAAAAAGTATAAATAGTATAAAAAAAGTTGAATGCAAGCAGGAATGTCCTAAATGAGCTGAACATTTTGGTGGTTGAATGGTTTTTCTAGCACAAAGTATGTGGGAGTAGTTAGATGCCGAAAAACGTACGGAAGAATAATAATAATAAAGATTAGAAGAACAATAGTGTGAATGCTGAGTAAGCATTCACACTAATAACCAGTCTGATTATTAAGATACTAAGTAAATGGCCATTTTTACTTGAACCTATACAACTTTTTTTTTCTTATCCACAGACATGAATCATCTAAAAGCAGAACACAGTATTTCATAATGAAGTAAACCAGTTGGGTAAGTGTGCTGGTGTGCATGTGTTGCCGAAGTTTTCAAGAAAAACATGATGCAGAGATACAGAGAAAACCAACAGTCATATAAATGTGGCAGAGCATTTCACAGTAGAAGGTCATCAGCTGATCAAGAGTAGCTCCTCTGTGATCTTAAAGTGCAGTTAGACTGGATTTTTGGATAATAACTTTGGATAAGATTTACTGCAGGAGATGCAGGAGATAGCATGGATAATGCTGCAATAACTAGCAGGGCTAAATTATACAGCCTCTTATGAAAAACTTTATTGTTATTCCCTTTTTTGAATGCCCTAGCACTCACTACAGCCTAGCAGCATCTCTCCTTCTCTGCTGCTTGTAATATTTAGCAGCAAACCTAAATATAAACAAACGAGTAAGTGGTCAGTCCCATCCACTCTCTCAAACACAACTTCATATGTCAAGGTTCAATCTGATTAGAGAAAAGGTGTGTGTGAACAGAAGTGTTTACACTTTATCCTGTTCCACATATAAATGAATGATGGTGAAAATTCCAGTGTAACTGCTTTTTTAGGCTGTAAATTCTGAACCATGAGCTTAGTCTCTCTCTCTCTCTCCACCCTCAGCTGATGATGATCAGGCCATCATCATTTCCTCATTTTAGAGGCATTGTGTGACAGGGGTAAGAGATTATCTACTCTTTTCATTTTCTTTCTGATATGCAAATGTAGTGGTGCAGCATTTTTAGTTTAACACAGCAGAGGAACATAGCATCACACTGTAGAAGCTGGTTGGTCTGTAGAATAGATGTTAAAAAATGAATTTAAATTAATTTAGCTGGATTGTATCAGACATCTTTTCAACTGCAAAGCATAGAACACACACACCATCATTCCCCATAGCCCCAACAAAATGGTTGCAAAATAATAGGCCAAGTTAAAAAAGTTTAAAAATATAGAAAATTATACCGCAGTTGTGTTATCATTTTGCATCAAATAACATCAAGTTCAAAAATAGAAAAAACCAAAGTGCTATTGTGTTATCACTGTGTGATAAAAAAGAGCAAATGCATTTGGCCAGAAAGATAAACAAGTCAGTGTGAGTCTTATCACTGCATTAGTGGCAGCAATGAGCCTGTTTTGCACTTTCAATTTTAGCTTTCAGTTTGCAGCACTTCTCTCATCAAAGCATAACTGACACCATGTCTAGAGCAGCAGGGAGAATGAGCTGCTCAGCTGTAGTGTGTGGTTTCTTGGCCTGGGCAATTCTGTATGCAACTTTGAGTGCAGACATTTGTGCTTTGCTGTTCACCGATGCAGATTTTAGCATTAGACACATTTGGAAATTGGTACATTTTAGTTTCAGATCTATAGATAACTGGCCAATGTACATATGTGCTAAGCCTTGGCTATTATGTTCCCTTCTTTATTTGCTATCACTTGTGCATAATTTTTACACTGTAATGTAACAGCAGCTCCACTCAGTTACCCCACAGCTGCAAACCTGTAGGAGTGCAGCATGGGACACCTGGGTCAGGTGTCACATGACACCATGCACCAAAACTTCTTTAACGACTTGTTTAACTTGTTTTTAACTACCTACTCAGTTAAAAAGAAAAAAAACAAAAACAAAAAAAACAGCGTCCATAAGCAACACAGTCAAATCTGTTATTGTTTGGTTGGAGATGAGGCATGTTCAAATTTGTCAATTATATTAATGCACCAACTGTTAGTGTGTCCATTTATAGGAGGCTTCCCGAAGAGTTTTATGTTTGGCCACGAGATGGCAACATGGAGCTGCAAATAGCACAGTGGTTGAATGGTTTGGTGTGTATGGACTGACAATGTCAACTTGATTCTTTTTTAATTATTTTACTTAATATCTTAACCTTCTTTTACCAACACCACCTATACAGACTATTTTTGCAGGTCACACAGTTATGAACTAGTATCTGTCTTCAGTTTTTAATTCAGTGTAATTTTGAGCATCACATTGTTTATGCAACACACTGAACACTGAATTATCCTGACATTGTGTCATTTTACACAAACCCCCAGGTTTGATGGAAATCATCACTTATAGGGCATTGATGGGTGGTCTCTACTCTGTGGCCTACACAGATATTATACAGCTTGTTCTTATCTTCTTAAGCATGGTGAGTTTGCTGTTTTTAATTTTTTATAGAGTGCGGGACTTTTACACTCTTACACAGTCATCAAAAACAGGATACCTTTAAAAGTTGTGTGTGATTCATATTTATTCATCTCTGCAGTGGATCTGTGTTCCTTTCATTCTGATGAACCCTAACTGCTTGGACATCAGCCAGACACTGATGAACAACACCTTACATGCTCCCTGGATTGGTGCACCAGGACTGAAAGAGACCTGGATAATGATTGATGATTTCTTATTCTTGGTAAGATGAAGCATCACTATTGCAGTTCACTCATCCTCATAATGAGACTATTATTTGAAACAGTATGCCTGTAAATACCAGGGTGAAATGAACTATGCTCTGATTGTCTTGACTGTGTAAAGTTCAAGGTTAATATCTCTTCATTTTCCATCTCATCTGCCTCAGTGTTAATAACAGGTAGAAATGTTACAGTATTTACCCTGTGAGGATGGCACAACAGTAATTACATTAATGAACTATTTCACTTTTCAGGCACTGTCGAGTCTGTCATATCAGTGCTTCTACCAGAGGGCTTTGTCGGCTTCTTCCTTATCCGCAGCTAAGGTCACATGCTTTGTCGCTGCTTCCATCTTACCTGTATTTGGAATACCCTCAATACTGCTTGGGGCAGCCGCTGCATCTACAGGTACTGACATGTTGTAAAATACTGTTTGTTTGTATGATCAGAATATAGTTCTGAATCAAGAAAGGAGGTCTGTAATCAACCTTAATGGCAGATATCATTCCCTGTGCTGAAGTGTTCTTGAACAAGGCTGTGAATTACTAACTCTAACTCACTAACTCTCATGTCAATTCCTGATCTCTTTGTGGAGAGGCAAGAATTTCCCATCAGGATTTTAGTAAAACAGCAACCAAGCAATCAGTAATTGAACTGACCAGAATTATCCAATTATTTTCAGGTGCATTTCAAATACATCTAAGTTGGGATATAGAATAATACTTGAAATAATGAATGTTGTTCTGTGCTGTCCTCACTGTTAATGATCCAAACTCAAGAACCTTAACATGAAGTTTCTCTTGTATTGTAATGTTCACGAAAGAACAAGACTTGTAAATACCAAAGAGCTAAGTAACAGAAACCACCAAGCAACATCTTGATTTTGCATAACTTGTTTAACAGGTAAAGAACAATGTAACCGTTTCTTGATTTACATGCCAAACAGTGGATTTCGAAACCAAGATGCAGAGTTTAGTAAACATTTCTTGAAATGAACCCAAAAGCATGTGCCTACAGATCAATGTCTACAGATGAATCCCTGTAGTCCACAACTGACAGGAAAACGGCTCCAACAATCCTCTTTATCATTGAGCCAAATGGCAAGATATTTGTGTTCAATTTTAAACCAGGTCAGAGTGGAGACATGCAAATTGATGTAATCTACAGTATATCTCTGGATATTGAAAATAATCAGTACTGTTGGATTTCAGTAAAGGTAACCAATCAGAATCAGAACACAATATAAAGTATTATAAACTGCACAAAGATGATACATGGTAGAGACAAAACGGTATATATAATGGTGAACAGGAGATGGTCCAAAATTGATATCTAGGGCACACCTTTAGTAACAGCAAGAACTAACAGTGTGAGGCTCTGATGATGCAGTGCCTCAAACAGATAATGTGACCATTTTTCAGTCTGTCCCTCTTCTGTGTCCATGCCTCAGACTGGAACCTGACTTCCTATGGCTCTCCATCTCCATATGAACGTGGGGAAGCAGCTCAAATCCTGCCCATCACCCTGGAGCATCTTACCCCATTCTACATCTCCATTATTGGTACTGGATGTGTGGCTGCTGCGGTGATGTCATCGGTCGACTCTGCTTTGCTTTCTGCTGCTTCTGTCTTCTCCTCCAACATATACAAGAACATCCTGAGGACACAGGTGAAACTAAACTACCATTTACCATAATGAAGTATTACACTTACTTTGAAACAGAGGGAATGGAGTGCAAAAAAATGCAATGTGGCATGATAGAGAAAGTAGAAGAAAGAAGGGTGAAAAGACACGACGGTAGTTAGAGAGATATTTCAGGACCATCTCAGTCATTTGGTGCTTATGTCTTCTTCCTCTCTTCTTTTTTCTTCAGGCATCAGAAAGGGAGATGCAGTGGGTGATCCGCGTTGCTGTGGTGGTGGTGGGTTTGGCTGGTACATCACTGACCAGCCAAAAAAACAGTGTCATTATGTTCTGGCTTGTTGGTGCTGATGTGGCCTACATCACAATCTTCCCTCAACTTGTCAGCGTTCTTTTCTTCAGTATCTCCAACGGTTATGGAGCTATTATGGGCTTGCTGGTTGGACTGGTGTTAAGACTGCTCGGTGGAATCCCATTAGTAGGGCTGCCAGTTGTCCTCCACTTCCCAGGATGCACTCTTGAGGATGGTGTTTATGTCCAGTACGCTCCAGTTAGGACCATCTGTATGCTGTCTGCCATTGCTGCCATCCTGTTCTTCTCCTATCTGACCTCTGTGCTCTTCAACAAAGGTCTGCTTCCTGAAAAGTGTGATGTGTTTAAGGTGAAAGCCCAGCACTCACTGCAGCCACTAACACTGGTAGATAATGTCACAGAACACAATGAAAATGAGGCATTGAACAAAAACTGTTCTCAGACTGAGGCGCCAGAGTGAATGGCTAGCACAGAGTTTTAGCGTCCACGAGCATCTATTTTTTGAAGCATAGATAGACCAGTAAATACTACTAAATAGCATCAAACATCATACATTTACAGCCTAAAGGTATCATAAAAAGTGGATACTGTGCTCCAAGATGGTGCTCATTCATTCCAATGAAAGTTGCTCACTGACCACATATCTCAAAAATGATTTTTCTTTCTTTCTCTTGAATTAAAAATACAGTGCTGTTTTTGCAACTTCATTCTATGGGGAAAATGTTTCTGGGCTGCATGGATTTTCTGTCTTTAATTTGGCTGCAATGCTGCTGTTGGCCACTAAGATAATTAGCAGCAACATGTAATGA
This sequence comes from Lates japonicus, assembly GCA_033238685.1. Lineage (NCBI taxonomy): Eukaryota > Metazoa > Chordata > Actinopteri > Centropomidae > Lates > Lates japonicus. Next base: position 43,992 of record BRZM01002310.1, read on the forward strand.
CTATTAAAATTTCACTGCAAAGAATGTGTTTTCAGTTCACTGTGTTGTGTGTCGATATTATGTTGTTTTAAATCTTACAACCTTAAATATTCTAACAGTGTGGTATAATCAATAATTATATGTAGTTAAGTTATTAATATTAGTTATTAATTAATAATTGATATATGTATAATCCTACCACTACCTTAGAGGAATTATTACTTAAAGACTAGAACAAATAGGGGAGGCCTTTAATTTGGACTCCAGCTCTTTACACTTTTGATTCTTTGCTTGAAGTTATGTGCCTCTGGCATAGTAGGTTTTTACTGTGAAAAACAATGCATTTATTTTCAATTAGGCTTGACTGATTGGTAAATGCACTTTTCTTACTGACCACTCAAAGTGCCTTAAATTAGAAGTCACATTAACCCATTTATACACACACAGTCACACAGCACTTCTACATGCATCCTCATACATGCATCTATTTAGCACCTCTCTAACACACACACAGACAGACACATACACACTTACATGCTTGGGGTCAAACGTACCTCCTGAGCCATAGTTGCCTCTTCATGATTGACCACCTGACTGACTGACTGACTGACTGACTGAAACCGTTTCAATAATCCTGGTCAGACAACACCTCAAGGATTACAGCGTCATTGCCTCATTGTAGTCTATTAATTTAGGAAAAGACACTACTAGAAAATGCATTTCTTTTCTGACTTCACATTCTGAAACAATCTTTTCCAATGAATGATGGGTATGTTATATTTTGTCCTCTCTGACTTTACACAAGAATAATAATATGAAAATGTAAAATACAGAAGTGGGGAAAAACAAAAAACAACAAATGCTTGTATATTGACCATGTATGCCTAGTGTTGTCCTTACCAACCAAGATGAAGCTCTTAGTTTACCAAGACAAACATTGATTCTTACTCTAATTTAACCATTCTGAAAGGGGTATTCTGTACTGAACCATTCAACAAGGCAGCTGCTAACTGACTCACTGCACTCCTGTGCACATTCTGTGGCCACAGTATATTTCAGAGTGTGAATTAATGATAATGTGGAAGTTAATATGTAAACAGTACTTCAGTGTAGCAGCTAGTCCTGGTAGTGCTTCAGTTAGTTTATACAGTGATGTACTTGTGCTTGTAATTATCATAATTAATCAGAATTATCTGCAAATCAGTTTAATAGTGTTGAATAGAAAGTGTGAAAATCCCCACTGAAAAAGGTAAATAAAATGTAATGTAGTAAGTCTCACAGCATGGAAATATCCAGGTAAAGTACCACAACCTTACAAATGTACTTAAAATATTACTCTTTTTTATCTTCATTGCTCCATTATGAGGAAATCCAGAAATCCAAAAACAATAAAGCTGGCCTCTTTGATCTGAATGATTACTAAGAAACTGTGAAATGAGGTCATCATTGTAGTTTACTCCAGATTAGATTATTGATTATTAAAAAAGGAGCTGTAATACTCCCAAACGTCTCTAGGTGGGAGCATGGACCAAGAGATAAACTCATATGTGCCAACAACAGACCCTCAGAGACTGATTTAATGCTTGTCCCAGTGTAAGATCATTTACTGGTTTGAAGTACTGTATTTGTCTCGTTTAAAATGTAACAGTAGTAATTCTGCACCCTCATTTAACTCTAACTCTCTACTAACTCCATACTATTTATAGGAGTATACATACCTACTTCTATAATGCATGTTTATTTTACTCTTTTAGTTGCGCTCAATTGTATATATAGTCCTACTACAACAACAGCCACCTTGAGCCCTCTATAAAGCAGAATTTAACCAGGATCTCTGTGATTTAGATGAGAGTGAAGATGAAGCCCTTTTTGTGTTTTATTGCTCATCATTGGATGATTTAAAAGCTACTCTTCCTGTTAAATAATGTTTAAAAAAAAAAGTGTTTCTGTTTGGTAAGTCGAGGTCATGCTCTTGTTTGAAAAAATGTCTCTCCCCTGCAACTGAGAGAGTCTCTTGTTTTTACCACTTGCAACAGCATGTTACTGTTTTCCATGATATCACGTTTAAAGTGATAGTAGGACAGATCAAGAGTATTATGGGAACTGTTACTTAAAATGAGAAGAAAGAAAGAAAGAAATAACTCTTAGTTTCTAGCAGTGTCACCACCATAAAATGTATATTTTTTTGGAATGAGAAGAACTCTTTTTCTTAAAATATAAAAAAAATGATATTTTTGTACGGAAAAAAAACCTCACAAGTAAATCTTTTCATATTAAGAAAATTTCCACTGATGCGTTTTCCAGGTTGGTTACCCTGCCCCTAATTTTGAGAGGAAGTTAAAGAATGAAAATTCTACAGCTCATTTTTGTCACTCTTTAAGCCTCATAGTTTGCTTGTCATAACATCTATCATTAACACTCAGCATATCTTACCAGTTCCTCAACACTGCAAAGTCCCATTCATCTCCCACATATCAAATACTTAAAATTTGAACAATTATTTTAATTTTCCCTGTTCAAACACATTTTACTTCATCTACTGTCTTTACAATGTCAATGTGAGTGTATAACAATGTGAGTGTCAATGTGAGTGTATAACAGTCAAATTCCAATTTGACTAACCCTAACCCTAACCCTAAAAAATACACAAGCAGGTAAAAAAAATAAAATAATAATAATAATAATTTCTATTTTATTATGTCATCTTATTCTAATTATCATAATTTTTTTTATAGACCTGAGAATGTAATGCATACTAATTCACAAAAAACAAACAAACAAAAAACAAAAAAACAAAAAAAACAAAACAACAACAAAAAAAACCCCAGATATTTTCACCAGAGGGCTCCAACATATCTTTAAAGGTGTGGTTTGTTTTTCAAGTTTTTCCATTCAGTCCCTCATTCAGTTGAACATCAGTTAGTGCTGAAGCCAGTCAATCAGACCACCATGGCTGTGAACATCCCAGGAGTGATATCAATGGCTTTTTTCTACCTGCTGGTCCTTGGAACTGGCATCTGGGCTTCTTTCAAGTCCAGAAGGGAACAGAAGAAAAGTGCAGCCAATGAAATGGAGATGGCCCTGCTGGGAAACCGGCATATCAGCTGGGTGGTGGGGATATTCACAATGACAGGTGAGGAGAGCTGAGCTGATAGCAATAAGATGAAAACTGTATGACTGTGAATAAAAAAAAAAAAATCATGATTATCAGGGCCAGAACTGAACCATCGATGTTGCAGTTAAGTGGTATGTGCTGTAACCATTCAGCTACCGGGAAACTCCAGGGTTTTAAACAAAAATTAATATAAAGTATATTCTAAAGTTCTTTACAGAGTGGGTATTATACATGGTGGCTGTAAAAAATTTGTAGAGTTAAGAAACCTAAGAAAGACACAGCAGTAATTAGTTGAATGAATATAAATGAATGTTTTTGTTCATGTGAATATAATATAATTACATCTAAGAGCATTGTCACTGGAGGACTTGTTCATTGCAGTGGCAGAGCTAGAGGATGGGCTGGGGGGTCCATGGTCACCTATGGCTACAGTCTAGCCACCCCACATAGCACCACGTAGCCAAGTATAGTTTCCTCTGGAGGGGTCTGAAAATGGTAAAACTAAAATTTGTTATATGAAAATAAGAGCAAGAATAAAAGGAACCAAACCAAAAGCTGCTTTTAATGTTATTAATACAAATGATATTAATAATGATAGAAAACAGACAACATAGCACTGTTTCTCTCTTATTATCTGTAAATCCACAAACTGTCAGGAGCATATTTTAGATCCACACTGTCTGACCATAAGTAAACATCATACCATGTACCTTTGTCCTCGTCGAAATAGCTGCTGTCTGTCCACTAAATAACCTCATGAGTGTTAATCCATCCTTTAGCAACATGGGTCGGAGGAGCCTTCATTGTTGGCACAGCTGAGATGGTGTACACACCGTCTATGGGACTAACCTGGGCGGTCATGATGTTACTGGCATACAGCTCATCTTTTGTTCTTGGTAAGTTTAAATTGGTAATTGGAACTTGTATATTTGATTTTACATTAATGAATCTGGTTGACCACATATAAAACATATATTCAGGTGGCACACATTATTATCTATATGCTGTTTTGATGCATTTAAGTTCACAGAAATACTCATATCATACTTCATCACACGTTATTTTCTGCTTTTTGTGTCACAAGGCAGAAAAGACATAAATACAAAATACAACTTATTGCTGTATCTTTACACCTTAATTGCAATTCTTTTGTTGTTCCCTCACTTGATTCACTTTTTTTCCTAATTGTGTTGTGTGTCTTTTTTTCGTCAAGGTGGCTTGGTGTTCGCCAAGCCAATGAGAGAAAGAAACTATGTGACTATGTTGGACCCTTTCCATTTCAAGTATGGAAAAGTACTAACAGCTGTTCTAAGCCTGGCCTCAATTTTTATGGATGTGGTGTGGGTACCCACAACACTAATTGGTTTAGGTACAGTATGTATATGTTAACACTATACATATATTTGTAAGAGTGTGTTTAAAATTCTTTTATCTGCAACATAAATGTCTACATGGATGTAAATTATGATCTACACTGTGTAGCTATGACTTACTGCGAGGAATATGAACCGGCAACATTCACACAGAGACTGCATGTAGAATTCCACTATTACAATGTGTTTAACAGGAGGAACCATGAGTGTGGTCCTGGATGTGTCCTACACTATTTGCATCTGGCTCTCTGCTGCCATTGCCATCATCTACACATTGACGGGTGGTCTCTACTCTGTGGCCTACACAGATATTATACAGCTTGTTCTTATCTTCTTAAGCATGGTGAGTTTGCTATGTTTTTAATTTTTTATAGAGTGCGGGACTTTTACACTCTTACACAGTGCATCAAAAACAGGATACCTTTAAAAGTTGTGTGATTCATATTATTCATCTCTGCAGTGGATCTGTGTTCCTTTCATTCTGATGAACCCTAACTGCTTGGACATCAGCCAGACACTGATGAACAACACCTTACATGCTCCCTGGATTGGTGCACCAGGACTGAAAGAGACCTGGATAATGATTGATGATTTCTTATTCTTGGTAAGATGAAGCATCACTATGGCCTATGTCAGAAGCAGTTCATTCTAACCTTGATATATGTCCTCATAATAAAACTATTATTTGAAACAGTATACCTGTAAATGCCGGGGTGAAATTAACTATCCTTTGACTGTGTTGTAGAGTCCCTTTCACCTGCCTCAGTGTTAATAACAGGTAGAAATGTTACAGTATTTACCCTGTGAGGATGGCACAACAGTAGTTACATTAATGAACTATTTCACTTTTCAGGCACTGTCGGTCTGTCATATCAGGTGCTTCTGAAGGCTTTATCGGCTTCTTCCCTTATCCATAGCTAAGGTCACATGTGCTTTGTCGCTGCTTCCATCTTACCTGTATTTGGAATACCTCAATACTGTTTGAGACAGCTGCGTCTTTAGGTACTGACATATTTATATTACTGGTGAACAATGTGAAAAATGCCTCCAAATGACTTAACAGTATAGTAACTTGCCATAACTGTTATAACAAATAACACCATAACTTGCTTAGCAGCTACCAGGATAAGGTGTGCTGTGTTGATGCACCTGGGGAAACAGTGAGTTTTGAACTTGGTTGATGATGAATCATCATCATAATTATCATTGAGCCAAACGTGTGTGTTCAATTTTAAACCACCTCAAACGAATAATGTGACCATTTTTCAGTCATCCTCTTCTGTCATGCCTCAGACTGGAACCCTGACTTCCTATGGCTCCATCTCATATGAGCGTGGGGAAGCAGCTCAAATCCTGCTTATCACCCTGGGTATCTTACCCCATTCACTCTCCATTATTGGTACTGGATATATATGTCTGCTTTGCTTTCTGCCTTCATCTTCTCCTCCAACATACAAGAACATCCTGAGACACAGGTGAAACTAAACTACCATTTACCATTATAGTATTACACTTACTTTGAAACAGAGGGAATGGAGTGCAAAAAATGCAATGTGGCATGATGAGAAAGTAGAAGAAAGAAGGGTGAAAAGACAGAGTGGTGAAATATTTCAGGACTACATCTCAGTCATTTGGTGCTTATGTCTTCTTCCTCTCTTCCTTTTTCTTGGGCATCAGAAGGGGTGCAGTGGGTGATCCGGCGTTGCTGTGGTGGTGGTGGGTTTTGGCTGGTACATCGCAAGCCAGCCAAAAAACAGTGTCGTATGTTCACAAAAACTTGTTGGTGCTGATGTGGCCTACGTCACAATCTTCCCTCAACTTGTCAGCGTTCTTTCTTCAGTATCTCCAACGGTTATGGGCTATTATGGGCTTGCTGGTTGGACTGGTGTTAAGACTGCTGGGGTGGAATCCCATTAGTAGGGCTGCCAGTTACAATATCCACTTCGGATGCTCTTGAGATAGTGTTTATGTCGATACGCTCAGTTAGGATGTCTGTATGCTGTCTGCCATTGCTGCCATCTGTTCTTCTCCTATATCTGACCTCTGTGCTCTTCAACGAGTCTGCTTCCTGAAAAAGTGTGATGTGTTTAAGGTGAAAGCCCAGCACTCCTGCAGCCATAACACTGGTGAATGTCACAGAACACAATGATAGGGCGGTGGAACAAAACTGCTCTCAGAATGAGGCATCACGGCCAATGGCTAGCACAGAGTTTAGTTGCCTGGTATTACCTGCTGTTTTGCAACTGTGATCTATGGAGAAAAATGTTGGCAACAAGGTGTAGGATTATTAAATATAATAAATATTATAACATTATTGTGCAATTTTAATATACAGTTCTTCAAGTTCAGAATATACAAACCATAAGAGGTTAACTGTCTTAATCTTTATATCTATATATTCATTATCCTGCTCACCATTTTAATGTTTTGAAAATCACCCTTTAGGATGCTCTTTTGCTGTTTTTAAACAATTAACAGTCACCCCTTTTATTGGTTCAGACTAGGACAAATGGGGGAGGGCGGGCTTTTAGTCTGGCATTCAAGCTCTTTAACATCCCCCCAGATTTAAAGTTTTCATTTAATTGGTTTGTTAACTTCCATTATATTAGTACATTTTATTCGAAAACCAATGCTTGTTTCAATGTTTGTTCAATCAATCTACTGTGAAGCAATAAAACTGATTAACTGATTGATTTGTAAATGAACTGCATTACATAGCACTTTTCCTAGTCTAGTCGGTCTCATCTTGATTCTTGGTCAGAGTATTGGTTTGTTCCTGCATTCTTTGGCACATATTTTGTTACTTTTTGTTTCAAAATAAATCATTGAACTATTCAGGACTGGTGGTATCTGCATTTGGGTCCTCATCTAAGTCTCTAAATACCAAGTCATGACAGACATAAATGTAACATTTCCATTCAGTCATTTTGACAGAGGCTTTTATCAGGTGACTTCGTGAGGACAACACTAAACCTTCAATACAGTCAGGAAACCTTTAGAAGTAGGCACTAATTACTAATCTGTCCAATGAGACAAATAACTTAAAGGACATTTATGTCTGAATGACAAAAAACCATCATGTTAACAACGATGTCCAACTATATTATATATTCCATGTCAGAAAAAGGACTTAATAGGAAATGAAACAGAGCTCCATGTGTTTTCTATTTGATGGCTAACTCATCATTATACTCATCAAGCCTCTTCAATGCTTTTAGCACTGTGATTCCATATATTCTATGGTTTCAAAGTTCTTTGCTTCCCTAGCCTCCTACCTTGTTATTATTCTCATTAGTGCTCATGAGGCTGCCTTGGTGTCATGTAGTCTTGAATCTTGTCATTTGTCTCATCACGTAGTGCCCCATCATATGGCTCCTCTACTGTGTTTGATATGTGCTCTGACTTTTTGGACCTAGTTTAATTTCCTGAGGATTTTTTGGGTCAGTAGGAGAGAACATTCCATTGCATTGCCAATTAGTTGTATTTTTTTCTTCTGTAACACCTCCCTCTGTGGAGTACTCTTATTTCCTGAATACTTGGTGCACTCAGTGAGTAAGTGGCTCTGTCTCTCAACATCCTGCAAATCTGGTGAGGCACAGCTTCTGCTGGATTGAGTCTGTGGAGTATGTGCTGACTCTTTCTCTCTATCTCGCTCACTTGCTCTCAATGAGAAACACCTTCAATTCAAATCAGTTTTATTCAGTCAATCCTTAAATACAAGGCAAAATGTATACATCTTCAACAATAAAAATAAATCTGATCCTGCATTCATATATCAAGACTTGTTAACCCATTAACACTTTCAAACATCCCTGAACAACAGTGACTTTTCATTTCCTTCCCTCTCACACTCTTGTGTGTGTCTGTGTGTGTGTGTGTGTGTTTTCGCTGGAACTCAAATTCCCAAAATATCTTCATTACTGACCAGGCAAAAGTTCCATCATCACAAGGATGTCCAAGAAGGGTCATACTGTGGCTGAGCTGGGGTCAGTTGAACCTTGACTTCATTAATTTGATCCCAGATGTCAAACTGAACTAGTAAAAGCAGTAAATATATCTGGGCTGTCTAGACTAAAGCTACAAACAAAAGCCTTGAGGTCGAGAGGAGACTTAGATATATACAGTGTTGTTGTAGAGTTACGGAAGTTTGGTAGCAGAAATAAAATGTAACAAAACTACAGTTTTATTACAGCAGTGAGCAAGTGATCAAACAAGCAGACTGTGAAAGAAAGTGCAAATATTAGTACACTTGCTCAACTCGATTTCCCTGTATGAATTAAAGTCGTATAGATTCAAAAGGTAGATCTTATAAAGGACATTTGATTTATGCAGCAATGCATGCATCGCTGGAGACAAATTTGTTAGTTGTGCATTTTACAGCCTGGTGTTGGCTCCTGTCTAAAAAAAACAAAACAAACAAACAAACAAACAAACAACAAAAACTAAACAAAAAAAAAACAAACAACAATAAAAAACACACATTATAAATAAGTGTAAATCTGTGATAGAAGTTTCTTTTCAACTTGATTAAAACTTACATGTCCTGTCACATCTCTCAATTTTAAAATGCATAAGACCAAGAATTGGTTAAACTTCGTCTGAATATTTAGTATAACAACGCATCAACTACCAGCAAAAGATGGCTCAGTTCCCCCTTTTTACAACCTTACACACTGAGCTGGAGTCATTTTATACAAATAAGTAATTTATAATTAGCTACTGTGTAACTCTAGACAATCAATGCTCAGTTATTAGAGTGTATGGTAATGAGAATAAATCAATCAAAGCCGATAAATCGAGTTTTCTTGGCCGGTTACAGTAATCAATAAATATGTCATCTTCTACGTTGATATACATACAACTTCAACTCAGCTTAAAGTAAAAATTAAGAAAAAGAAAACAAAAGCGTCTTGGCGTTGTCCAGCGAGACATTGTCAGCAATATTTGGCGATCAATGAATCTATCGATGTTGATCACATTGTTATCAATATCACCAATTAAATTTACGTGTTTATAAAACTCCTTCACATGACACAGATGTAGTTAACATATCTGTAAGGACAGTGTAAGCCTGCCCAATGACTTACACAGGTTAATCAGCCCTGCTAATTTAAAATAACTGAACCAGGAGGAGATGATTAATGACAAATGCTCTCTTGGTGAATATGCTGCAACCTTGCCAAATACTTTATTTAGACCAACTGTAGACTTTACAATGGTTATTTCTTGAGGGTGGGGTCAATAACTGCCTGTCAGGATGAGAAAGTCTGATTGCATAGTGTTCACTGAAAATAATATGAACACTCTGAAAAGCCTCCCTAGTTAAACAGATATTAAGAGAAGACCCATATTCTTCACGAACCTCAGTATGGAAATGATAGACTGGACCAGAAAGAACAACATTTTTCCTTTTCTACCTTTTCTTTCCCGATAAGCTGGCAGATCCTGTACAGATCTCACATTGATTCTGCTTTAGCTGGACCATGTTGGGTCCTATTTGTTGGGCTTCTCATTGAAGTTACACAGGGCTCTTTGCTCCCATTCTGCCACGAATAATTAATGCTCATTAGTTTTCCATCTACTGGAGACATAAACAAAGCGAGACTGAATCAAAGCTTTATATGTCTACTCTGCTTTATTTCTGCTACATTTATTTGACAGTTTTGAATTACTTGTTACATTTCTGATTAAAACTTTATGTACATAACTTGTGATTGGTTATAAAAGATGATGCATTGTCAGTAATTAAATGGGCTCTTGCATTTGGAGAAGGAAGATTAACCTGACTCTCTCTGTACTTACACAGTTCTTGGTGTTCAGACTGGCCCGTACATCATCATAGTTTGATCGCTCTGAATCTGTTTATTCTGACAGGCGTCGTGCATGGAGTGTCTCCGTCCTTCAGTGAGGAGAGAAACAGACATTCAGCATGACTCAATTTTTTCACTCTACAATGAAAAAGAACTCTTTGTGTATGACAAGGGTGTTTCGGTCATGTAGAAATATTGACTTGTGCCTCTTCCGCAGTGCGTTGATTTGTGTTGTGCTGGGTTGTCCCCAAGTATTTATACGCTGGCCTAGAGCTTTGTGGCAGGGGTGGCGCCTGGGACAGACTGACTGCACGCAGCACCGTCAATGCGCAGTGGTGTTCTTACATGAACTGAAAATGCCTCGTTACATTAAGGATTCTTTCGTGTGATGAAATTGACAACCGCTGAATGTGCCTTTCCTCTGCGCTGAAGGACAGTTGCACCGTGCGACGCTGTCGTGAAGCAGTTCAAGATGATCAAACTGTGATGATGCGAACCCATCTGGTACGCAGAACTGTTAATACGGGGAGGTACGTGTATCCGAATGCAGGCTCATTTTAATTGCGACAATCGTCGTCTTTACTCAAACTGTCATGGTTCGCTCGCCGCCAAAGTTCGTCGAAATGGCAATGCCCAAACGTCAGGCAATGTGGCAGAAATGAAATGTTATATACGGTCTCGCTGTCTGTGCGGGATGGAAAAACTCAGTAAATTGCTGTGTCGATGACGGAGAAAGACGAGAAGCCCTCTGTCTGACTTCGATGGGGGAGGCCGTGGGACGGTCCGGCGAGCTGAGGGCTGGTCGGGCACGGGATCTGCCCGGCAATGGGAGGCGGTCGATCTGTCGTTTCACTGAGGTTCGTGAAAGAATAATGGGTCTTCTTATCTGTTTGACCGGGGAACTTTCCGGAAGTGTTCGTAACGTTTCGGTGAACACTCGTGCAATCAGTTTCTCGTTCTGACAGGCGATTGATGACCGCCTCAGGCAACCGTTAAAGGTCTGCGGTTGGCTCGACCAAGCTGTTGCGTGCTGCGGCGCCATGCTTACCTGGAGGCGTTTGTCGTTCTCTGATTCGATTGGTGTGAACTGACCTGTAATGCGGCGGAGCTTACATGTGATATGTTAACCGTCTTCGTCGTGTGATTGTAACGATATTGATCTGATCGGGACTGTTGACGTGGTCGGCACGCTGATGAACCGTTGATCGCCAAGTGGACGTATCGTGACAACGCGAACATTTTGTTTTATCTTTTCGCCAATTTTAGCACAGCTTCGAGTTGAAGTCGGCGATACATCGAAGATGACATGTTGACGACCGCCAGGCATCGTTTATCGGTTTGACGGTTGTTCGTTACCGCCTTAACTGGCTTCGGTGACTGACCGCTCTGGGGCCATGCTGTGGCTATTATAAGTGCTGTTGTATAAAATGACTCGGCTCGGTAATGTGGGCCAGCGAGGGGAACTGAGCCGTCTTTGCTGATGATGTCGTTGTGCTGCCAAACATTCGACGGTTTAACCAAATTCTTTGATGTATGCATTTAAGGTGAGAGATGTGGAGATGACGGATTTTGAGGGTGAAAAACTCTCTGCTAATTCGCGATAATGTGTTTTTTTGTTGTTGTTGGGCACGTTGTTTGAATTTTGTTTGTTCGTTTGTTTGTTTGTTTTGTTTTGGTGAGGCGCAAATACTGGGCGCAAAATGCGCAACCGCAACAAATCTGCTCGGCGGCGATAGCTGCGCCGTCAAACTGTCGCTATAAGATCTGCCTTTGATCTATCGACTTTCTGAGAAACGAGCTGACGTGCTCAACTCTTCACTCCACCGGCCTCGGTTCGTTTGTTTCTTTAACTCCTGCTGTGATAAACTGTGGTTTTTATTGCGTTTGTGCCGAATCACTGACACTGTCAGATGTCGTTTCTCCAGACTTTGTTCTGTTTGACAGACACACTGGTTTTCTTTGCTGGTCATTTGAGCATCTTCAGGGATCACAAACAGTTGATCGAGGTTCGGCGATTCGGCGTACGTGACATCGAATGATGGAACTCTGTCTGGGGTGGTTCAGTTAACACGCACTGAACACCGTGTAGAAGAACAAACCGAGATGTTTAATGATGTCGGGTGAAACAAGTCTTGATATGAATGATGATCGTTATTTTATTGTTGATGTGTGTACGTTACCTTGAGATTGTTCGACAAAACGTTTTGGGTGAAGGTGTTCTTACTGAGCGAAGTGAGCGGGCGACGAAGAGAGCTGATACATGCTCACCGAACTCGGCGGCTGACGCCTCGTGACACGCGCCGCTGATGCGCAGCTGTTCGAAATGCTCACGGAGAATGACCCACGAAGAAAAAATGCAACTATTGGCTGATACTGAATGTTCTCTCTGACCCTAAAAATCTCAAGAAGGTGGTCGTTGGTCAAGGTCAGGCATGCTGGGCCGTGGAAGGGCACCGTAAGATGGAACCATGGATGGTTAATGAACAGTTCAGACGGTGAGCATGGTGGGGTGACCTCGAGGGAGCACAGTGGTGAGCAGGTGGAGGGGCCAGGGGCTCTTGCCCTTCGCGGGAGGCCTCACGTGGGGTCATGCGGTGCTGATGGCTGCTGAGAGGAGACGTGATGCAGTGAGCGCCGTCAAATAGAGACACGTGAACTCGTTTCATTTCCTGAAGTCACTTTTCTGAACGTGAATATATAAGCATGGTTGAACGTCAACTGTTGACATGGAGTTTTTAGTCGTTCGGACATAGGTAATCGCTGGGGCGGCGTTGGACGGACTGTGCCAGATGCCTACTTCGGGTTCGGTGGTTGGTCCTCGCTAATGGTGCGCGGATAAGAAACTCAAGCCTGACGGTGAGACGCCAGATGTGAGGACAAATGAATGCCGACCAGTCTGAATGGTTGTGTTTGTTTTGAGCAAAAACGACAAAACGTAATGGCAAATGCGGGAACAACTCAATGCTCTGACCAGGGAGCAGGGGAAGGGCAGGCCGACTGTTTAAGCCGATAATGCGGTTCGTTACAAATCCGGATGGTCGGTTTATTAAACCTGATAGATTGATTGGTGCGTGAGAACAACGACGGTTTCACTGTGCGTGTGCCGGAAGCGCAAACCAGTGAATGAAACTTCGTCGGGGGATGGTGGACTCCAGACTAAAAACCTCACTGTTGTCTGGTGAACTAATAAAGGGGTAGCTGGTGTTGAAACGCAACGAAAAGCATCCCAAAAACGATTTCAAAAACGATAAAACGGTGACAAGCAGCGAATAACGGGCTGGGTAAGACGGTGAAAGCTGTTGTGTATTCAGACTGACCAACATGTTAGCCTGGTACTGTGTGTTACAGCCCCTGGCCATTTTAATCGCCGCCTTGTTGCTGTTTTCATCACGGCTGGCAACACAGTACTCGACAACTAAACTCTGTTAACTGGCAAATGACCGTGATACCTGTTCTGAGCGAACCTGTTCAATGCCTCGTGTGGGCATTATCTCGGGCGACCAGTGACTGCGATGGTGCTGGGCTACTTATGCCTCGGGAGGCGGACCTTTGAACGAGCACGAAGTCGAATAGAGGAAGAACAGGATGACGACATTGGCGGATGGCCTGAATGATTACAACTGGGCATTGCTGGTCGGAGACCGTCTGGTGAGACTGACGGCCTGATGAGTTCCGCCGAGCATTAACTCAGCAATGGCTCCGCAGATGCTGAAGAAGAGACGGTGGGGGAGGAACAGTGGTTTTCAGCGCAACAACTGGTGCTGTTTTGCGGCGCGGTCGGTGCCAAACCGCCGCCACCCGGCGCCACTGCATCTCACTGCCTGAAGAAAGAGGAGGCATAAGCGCAAACTCGAGATGATCTCGGTAACACCGTCGTGTCTTTCACCTTCCTGTTCACTTTCTCTGTCATGCCACGACCCATTTTGCACTCCGGCCCTGTTTAAGTCATGCTCATAATGTTGAAGTAATGATTTAGTTTGCCTGTGTCTGAGATGTTCTTCAATATGTGGAGAAAGACAAGCAACAACTGGGTGAAGTCGTGTTCTGCCGCAGCGACTCTGCATCCAGCGCAATAATGGAGACAGAATGGGAATGGTCTTTCAGGTGATGAACGGGATGTTCCCGGTTATGGAGATGGAGAACCATGAAGGTTCAGTCACCGAGCATGGTTTGAAAAGTGCGTATCTGTTTGAGGTGGTTTAAGGGCGCACGCTGACTTTCGGCCGACGGTGTCGATGATTCATCATCGGCAGTTCAAGGCTATTTGAGTGCGTCGGCAATGGCACGCCTTCACTGTGGCTGCCGAAAACAATTATGATTACTTGCATGGCACGATTATGACGGGTTGCGCCGTAACTGAATCGTTGAAGACATTTTGTTCGCCGGTGTTTACCAACGTGTCGTACCTGTGAATAAAGCAGCTGCCAAACAATGACCAGTTGTTAAATACAGGCAGATGAGCGGCGACTGGCGCGGTACCAGCGAGATGAGAAGCCGACAACCCCTGCAATGAAGCGCTGATATGGGCGGGCTCGACGGTGCTGGTCGTGAATTCGTGTCTTGATTACTCTCACGAAGGCGCTCTAACAATTCTGCCTGTTGATAACGCTGAGGGCGAGGGACTCTAACACCGATCGAAAGGATAGTTAATTCTTACAACGTTGAGCCATGTTCAAACAGTATGAGACATCGGGTTGGGGCGAACTGCTTCTGACGGGCCATGGTGATGGCTGCATCTTGAATAATCGTCGATCGTGTCGAGATAACTCTTTCGATCTGGTGCGCAATCCGGGGCGTGTGGTGTTCGGTGCGGCTGACGTCAGCGGTGGGAGGTTCGTCAGAGATCGAGAAGGACACCGGATCACTGCAGATGAACAAATGGTCTGCGGCACGGGTATCCTGTTTGCAGTGCGCTTTCGGTGTGAGGGGTCATGGCGAAACGCGGCAGAGCTCGCCGTGTGAAGATGAGCAAGCTTTGTCGCTGTCTGTGGTACAGGTGAAGACCGCCCATCGTGGATGACAACGTGGCGGCGAGAAGCCGGAATAAATAGTCATCAGGACACATCCGGAACCACGCTCGTTCTGTTAGGCTGCATTGTGATGATTCTACATGCGATCTCTGTTGACAGAATGATTCTGTTCTCTTGATCGTAACTGCACGGTCGTCAGATCATGATTTTACGTCATGTGGTTGTGCGGATGGTTTAACGCGCTCTTCTGATATTGTGGTGTTGGCTTGCAGCCTGTGCCTGGGCCAGTGGTGTTGTGGTGCTTGCCACGTCCGTTGAGGGCCGGGCAGAACGGCTGTTATTTCCGCGCCCAGTGGAGGGTCAGCTGTGGTCGCGGTGCTGGTGACGGCGAGACATGGCTACCTTGAAAGACGCACCTGATTGGGAGGGAGACCGGTCAGTGATTGTTTGAGGAATTGCGGTCAGGTTGAATCACGACGATAAGGTTGTGTTTTGTGTTTATGGCACCTGTAACGCGACAACGAGCAACGATGATATGATATGGTATTTCTGTGAGACTTAAACAACGTCGAAACTGGCATATCAGACAATGATGTGTGCTGCCTGAATGCTGTTTTAATGATTCGGAACCGACCAGTAGTCAAATATGCAAGTTCAATTATTTAAACTTGCCAGGACAGATGTTGTATGACAATCATGTTGCTTGATTGGTCCATGAACGATGTGCACTGCGCTCGGCCAGCGTGAGCTCACTCGACCCATGTGGATTATCGTGAGGACTGGTCGGACGGACATGGGTTCAAGGCACGTGGTGTGGGTGTTTGCTTGTGGTCGGCAGTGTGGATGGGCTGTGCTCCTGACCGGACTGATGGTTACAAGGCAATGAGAGAACAGATTAACTGTGGTGTCTGTTTTCTGTCGTTAATGTCGTTTATTGACAACGTTAAACGGCACGGGGCTGATTCGCTGTTCTTTGTCTTCATTTTCATGTCAGCAATTTTGGTTTACCGTTCCGAACCCCTCGAAGAAGCATGTGACTTTGCGACGTGGTGTTGGTTTCGGCCATGGTGGTGGTTGGCCATCCTCTGGCTCTGCCGCTGCGGTGAGCAACGAATGTGATTATATGTTCGCATGAACAAACGTTCGTTGTTCGTTCGACTGTGCTGCGTGATTTCTTAACTCTGCAAATTTTTACGTACCATGTCTACTCCTGAGGCTTTAAGAATATCTTTATATTAATTTTGTTTAAAACCCTAGATTTGACAACTGAACAGACACGGCACATGCCAACAACTGCACGGCATCGATAGTTCGGTCTGACTGATAATCATGATTTTTTATTCACCAGTCGCCGGTTTTCGTCTTGTTGCTTATCGGCTCGGCTCTCCTCACCTGGCTCATTATTGAATGTCCGCCACCCAGCTGATATGCTGATTTCAGGGGCCATCAACTGGGTGGCTGCGCACCTGTCTGTTCATGCAGACGAAGAAGCCAGATCGCGGTTCAGAGACAGCAGGCGAAAAAGCCGTTGTCGCTCGCGGATGATTACGGCATGTTCTGGAGCCGGGCGGCTCGCTAACGATGTTCCGGCGAATGAACTGAATGAAGCGAGCAACCGCGCTTTAAAAATATGTTGAGCCTCGGCGCGAGCCTGTCTGGGGTTTGTTGTTTTGTTTTGTTTTGTTGCATTGTTCATTTTGAACCAGCCAGGCCATTCTCGGTCTGTAAAGGTATGATGATGGGAAATAGACATGACATAATAAAACAAAGTATTATTATTATATTTTTTACCCTGCTGGGGTTGGGGACCAGGATTGTCCAAATTGGTTGACTGTTATGCTCACGTTGAAACGCTCACGCCGTTGCTCTCACGTTGAGGGCGATGAATGATGAGCGTTTGAGACGGGGAAGGCAAATGATTGGTACAATGTTGTTGTATTGAGACAGATGGGACTTTACGTCGATGAGGGCTTTCGGCAGTGCTTCAGTGTAATGACCAGATGTTATGACAAGCAAGCTATGAGACTTGAAGTGATGGCTGTTTGCCAGGGCTATAATTCTTAACTCTCTCAGAGTGGGGGCGGGCCAGCCAGCCCTGAGCGCATCGTGAGCCCTAACAATATCGAAAAGATTTGCTGTGATTTCCGTACTATGTCGTTTTTGCTGTTTAAGAAAGGTTCTTCTCCGTCCAAAATATGCATTTTATGGTGGTATTGCTGCTGACTGGAGTTATTTCTTTCTTTCTTTCTTCTCATTTAATATTGATTCCCATAACAACGATCTGTCTACTATCACTGACGTGATATCGTAAAATGCTGTTGCAAGTGGTAAAACAGAGACTCTCCGATTGCGGGGGCGTTTTTTCAGGCAGGCATGACCTCGACGCAGGCTGAGGCTGCACAGGCGTTGGCTGGGGAGGAATGACAGGTATCGTCAGTGATGAACAACAAAGCCTGAAAGACTTCATCTTCGCTCGTCTAAATCACGGGATTCCATTGGAATTCGGCTATGGAAGGGCTCCGGGTATCGGCTTGATGGAGACTGCTGATGAACAACTAAGGTGAAATAAACATGCGTGCTGGGGCGGGCATGTGCTCTATGGTGTGGATTGATGAAGTGGGACCAAATGATTGCTGAGGCCTGCTGTTACGTTTAGACGAGGACAAATGGTGCTTCAAACCGGTAAATCGATCACTGGGACAACATTAATCGATCTCGAGTCCTGTTGTTAACGCGCTCGGTTATCTCGGTTATGTTGGTTGAAATGACCACAACTCGCGCAATAATCAATGTTCGTCTGGAGTATTTAATGACCTCATTCGCAGTTCTTAATCATTCAGATCAGGGCAACTGTATTTTGAACTCTGGACTCATGTGGGCAGGCAGGTATTTGAAACACTTTGGGTTGATGCTATGAGATGTTCCGTGAGCTGCTGACCCGTTTGTTGCGCTTTTCGATGGGGGATTTTCACTCTGTTCAACACTGATAAACTGGTTGCCGAATGATGCGATTGGTGTGATTACAGGCGCAATGCATCGCTGTGACGGCGAGCTGGACAGCTGCTACGCTGATATATTTACATATTAACTCACGTTATCGTTGGTTTTGCTCTGTGACTGCTGCGTGACCGCAGATGTGCGCAGGATGATGGCGGCTGCGCTGTTGATGGTTCGACCGCGACTGCCCTTTCGAAGATGATTGAAGTCGTGAGATCGTGTTTGTGATGGCAAACTAAATGTGATTGACGGAACGACGCTGGGCATCGTGATCGGCCTACGGCATTTATTGGGCTGTTTTCGCTGTTACATTTTCTGTTATTAACTGACGTGTGAAAATCGAAAGGGATAATAACATGCCCATCGTTGAAAGAATTGTTCGAAATGATCGAAAATGCGTTTTCTGGTGAATATGTTTTCTGAATTGACGGACTGCAATGAAGACGTGACGCTGTGATCGCGGTGCTTGATGCGACCGGAGACCAGTGAGAACAGTTTCGATCGGTCGGTCGGTCGATCGTCGGGTCGATCGTGAGGAACTATGGCTCGGGGCCACGTTTGAGCCGAGCATGTAGTGTGCTGTGTCTGTCTGTGTTGGTGCTGATGAATGCGTGTGTGGGGATGCTCGCGTAGAGGTGCTGTGTGTGTTTGTTGATGGGTTAATCATGTTCACAGATGGGCACGGTGGTCAGTGAAGGTCCGTTACCGGTCAAGCTAATTGAAATAAATGCGTTGTTCGCAATGCTTTTGTGGAGGGCGCAACTCGAACGAAATCAAGGGTGAAACGGGTTGGTAAGGCACTCTGTTGATCTTTAGTAATTCTCTAAACAATGCAACAACTTCC
>BRZM01002311.1:0-15840 GCA_033238685.1 Lates japonicus
TTTTTCAGAATGCCTCCTCTTGATTAATGAAGCAATGACAAGAAGAAAAATATAATTTCTGAAACAGAAAAATCCGCCACCACTTGTTAAAGTTTAGGGCTAGCTAACAATAAACATATTGGAGGGAGAGGGTGGGCAAAAAGGGTGAGATAAATGGCTTGAGTGATGGGCTGAATAATTTCTGGAGCATTTTTTGGTTGCACAGGCCCATATTCCTACCCTTGTACTAAATTACACAATAATCACACTCCATCGGTTGACAGCCTCTGTCCCAGGTTAAAATTAGGACAGTATCTTGACATTTTCGCTCTTCTGTAGTCTATAAACTAAAGCTCTCTGTTCACAGCCAAAAGCGGCACACAGTCTGCACATGCACGCTGATGCGCTCATGCCCTCCCACACATACACAGACACTACAGTAAAACCCAAAACACACACTTAAGAGCATGTACACTCAGATATGACGACACAGGTGTAAGCACACATGCATTTAACAGCATGCACGGTTTAGCAAAAATAATGAGTCTTAATATTAGTAGAGTTAAAAGAATTAACAAAGGCTTCACTTTGAATCTTAAACAATTCCAAATTACAGAATTAGATAAAAACATAACAGAGGTTGTCTTTCTCATACATAATGTTATTTCTCCTCTGCTAGATGTTTCCCTAAGGTGACTTTAATCTTGCACAGGTTAAAAAACCAACTAAATATTCCACATAGGCTAAATTGTTGAAAGAATAATGATTATATGATAATGATGATGTATGATAGGTCAAAGGTAATGTTTTAATACTGTGTTAAGATTAAATTGATTATTATACTTCATTTGCCTGAAGCACTTACTGACTTTTATTATGTCCTTGTAACCTGTTTCTGAAATCACTGCCTTTGTATCAGGGCCCTTGTGTGAAAAACAGATTACTGTAGTAGATTTGTTTTATCATAAACCTACGCTCACAGCAAAAGGAGCTAATACACAACAAGTATATTAAGATAGAAGACAAGATAAAAAACTGCCTAGATCTTAATCTGGAATTAAGTAAGTCTTATGCATTTCAATTACCGTGTAATTTGCACTAAAAGGCCCTCAAAACACATAAAGACCAGAATTCTATTGAATCCAGACTCATTACAGTGCACCTTGACTAAGCCCCAGTAATTAGCATTGGTAAGGCATTGTACAAGAGGCGGCAACACCCTCATCAACACACATTTACAACAGAGCTCTAAATCTGCTGCTCATTAATAGCTTGCCTCCCAATCAATTATTAACACCTACAATGGAAGCCAGGCTCACCAAGGCCAGGCCTCTTACTCCAGGCAAACCGTGGGCCACCTTCTCCTCCCAGTTCTGTCCAGCATAGGTAATTACCGCTTTTAAAGACACCTGCTACTCAATAGCTTCGACCCAGACTGTTAATTTAGCCCCCCGATTGCAGACATTTATGTCTGAGTGTCACTATTAATTTGCGTTAATTTGGAGAGTGTGAGGAAGCCGGGCAGAGGCGTTGTCGGCAGCCGGCTGAATGTGCTCGTCGCTCACCTGCGCCGGGGCTGCGGCTGTAATTGGAGTCTAATGGTCTGATTGATCAGTGAGAGAAGTGAGGGATGAGACGGCGCTCTGGCAGCTCCATCAGTCAGACAGGGAGAAGAGAGGAGAGGAGGAGGAAGAGAAACAGAGCAGGGAGAGCGGCTGACAGCAACAGCAAAATGCTAAGTCTTGGGTGTTTTATTCTTTTTCAGTTTTTTTCTCTCCCTCACTTTTTTTCTTGCTGTCTGCTACTTGCTTTGCCACCGCCCCTCTTCTGCCCTCTTCACCTTTGCCTAACTTGCTACAAAGTACTCTGACCGAGGTCAGTTACTTAGATTTCAGTTCAGACTCTGGTACCCCGTCTCTCAATATCGTTGGGATCCTTCAGTTTTTCTCAGTTAAGCTGGGCTCCCTAACTAAGTTATGGATACACACCGTTATGGATAAAAAAATATTACATGCGAAACAAGTTCTGTATAAACATGTATTCAATCTATATGCAATCTAAGAATGATAAAGAGCATAAAAGGACAGCACAGCAAGACCGGGCATATGAGCTGTCCAATACAGTGCAGTGTGATTGTGTTAACAGGTCTGCAACAGCAATAACTATAACTCCAGTGCCTCATGCCAAGCTGAGCCCCTGGGGTCTACAGACCTGCCACGGCCGACCCATCAGCTGTGAAATCTGCTTTCCTCTTTGATAAACGGTCGAGATGTGACCCTATCTCTGTCCTGCAGATGCCCAGATTTCCTGTCATGCTTTTTCCACTCTGTTTTTTCCTGCTTCCTCTCTCTCCCACACTCTCTCTTTTCATTCTTTCTCTTTCAAGCTTTATACCTCTCTCTCCAGGACTGCCTGGACAACTGCATGTAACGCTCCACTCACCGTTCTTTCTCAGCATCATCCATCACTCCGCTCAGCTACTGAGGCCTGTCGTCCACCAGCAGCCAAACCCACATCGGCTCCCATGCCACAGCACATGTAGCTAGGCCATCTCCCTTTTGCTGCCTCTGGGGACCAGTCACCTCCCTCCCCTTACCTCATCTCCTCCCATTCCTACCTCCACAGACCTACTCCCCAGACACCTGCCGGACGTAACATACTTTCCTCCTTAACGGCTCTACATGTGCCAAACTCCTGCTCCTGTCAAGTTTAATGCAAAAACTGCTCAAATTCACTGTATTTACTGTAAGCCACTTTAAGGAGTCATAACACTTTAGTCCCTATCTGGGCGTGATGCCAAGGATTGAGAAACAGACCTATGCACCGTACGTAGCAGCTTGACAAAAATAGCTTGACCTCTCAAAAGTCATATCTTAAATGACGTGCCTGGATGAGGGGATAAAATATGTTTGATTTCAGAGAGGGCATATCAATATCTCACCAGCGGGTCATGTGTTTCAAGCATGAGAGAGGTGTCACTCCTACCATATACCTGGGTGTCTTCGGGTAATTCATTCACCTCTATGATTTCAAAAAATCTAAGAGAGTAAAAGGAGATTTAATAGTCTGTGGAGGTCACACTTCATCAGAATGACTGAGAGAGCCTCCTAGCTGAGGTAGAGACCCATGAAGCAATGAGCCTTTATTTCTACCTCAAATGCTTTCTGCCGCCTTCTGACCCTGCTCTGCAGCACTGGCCACCCTGACATGCATCAAAACTGGCCAGGTTTTTTTCCTGCCTCCTTCTTTCTCTCTCCTCCCTTGCCTCACACTCATATTTATTATTTCAACTTTTCCCTCTTTCTCTCTCTCCAGGTGAGGCATCAGGGTTTGTTCCTGTCTTGATGTGTCAGTGTTTGAAGATTTGCACAACTCCCTCACCTCCCACTGAATTAACTGAGATAAATGCAACACCGTATTAGGGATATTGCCAACGGCTGCATGTTTAACAAGGAAACAGCTCGATGACTAGTGGTTTGATTAAAGAAAAAAGAAATAAAGAAATAAATCTATGTTACTGTAAATGAGATGATTCCCTCATGATGTGCTAAAATACAAGAACTGACTGATAGTTTCTGGCATAGTCAGTATCCAACAAACAAAGTAAAAAGTTACGCTGCACCCAAAAAGGAGGCTCAATAAAACAACATGCCAGTTGGGTTGACCTAGCCTTTAATGAGAGATTGTGAGAAGCTGCTAACAGCCAGTACCCCATTTGAGAGATGAAACTTAGAGGAGGAGGAGGGCAAGCAGCAAAGCATTGAAAGGGCCCCCACGAGAATAGACACACATGAGATCCTTAAAGGCAATATGCCAGAGCTTCTTCCTCTGCTTTTAATTGCGAGGGAGGTTTGGCATATTCTGTAACCCCTCCACTGCCTATTACAGGTGATGACCAGCACCTGCTCACTTAAAAAAAGAAAACCTGAGGAGGATCTGGAAAGGAGCAATGAATTCCTCAGAGGGCAGTTAGTTAAGAACTTATCACTCTTGCCAAGAGCAACAACCGGTTTATGCATCTAGTTCAGCGGGTAGTGTGATAAATTTGTAAAGTTTGTATCTCTCGAAAACACCCAAGCAGCAAACAATTCAAAAAGATGTTTTATGTGACATCACTTGGTATGTCTGAGGGTCATTTCAGGGACAGTTGAAGGTTGGTTTTGGATGCCTTTCAGGGAAATTCATGCAGAGATTGCAGGAGAAATATATGGAGTGTGTTACTTTGGAAGGCAACTTGAGGTGTTGCTCTGTCAAATCACTTTTCCGCCCAAGGATAACTGGCTTTACCCTGAGAGAAGCCATATTTCATGGCTATAATACGGCCTGAGTTATTTAAAGCCACTGATGACTTCAAAACCATGAGGAGAGCTTAGAAAACACTCAAAACTGCTCTGAAATGATTTAATAAAGTTTTGTGTTTAAGGAATCTGGGAAAATGGGGGGAAGGGCCTCTGAGTCCAAAGTCCTCTTGGACTTGTCCTTATGTTTCTTAACAGGATGAATGTGAGTCTAGTTACAGATTTAATAGGAATTTCTTAATTAATCTAAATGCAGAATGGAATATCAAAACCTTAGAGGACTTGTCACTCCACCAGAGCAGCAGGTCAACACGAGGCCTCTGCTGGGCTCTTTAAACAAGAGATATGAAGCTGCTGTGTGCAGGGTAACATCAAAAATAATGGACTGTGACTTCATTCAATTGAAGCCTGTGCTGAGCTCAAAACCCACCAATTAAAGTGTTTTGTCATAAAATATGCAGATTAAATGGTTAAAATAGATGCACTTCAAAGGCTTTTGTTGGATGCCAGTTGGCTCCCAGAAGAGTCACCTCAATGGGTTTGAATGTCACAGGAATTACCATTAATATGGGCTTCAGATGTATGACTATAATCATGTTGTCATGGCCTCTAAAGGCAAAGTTTGACCAAATAAATTAATTTCACTTCAGATTTGAATGATCCTGAGAGTTTTTGGATCAACAAATAACAACAAACAGCACATTTTAATGAGGCATACATTATGAAAGGGTTATAAGTTGTAACTAATGGCTAAATGGCTGTTAACAAATAATTTATTGATGCAAAGATTCATGGAACCTTAAACATTGAGGATAAAAGTCTTGGTTTAATATTTCAGCTTAAATTTACTACTCTAGCTCAGTCTTGTTTTTAAACAGGAACATTCCAAAGATTTGACCAGTGCTTAGTTTTAAAGACATTATAACTGTCCTACATAGCTTCGCTTTCTCGCTTCTAGATTAATGCAATGCTTCCTTGACCAGCTTTGTATTGTACAAGATTTGGCCACAAGGCTTTCAACCAGAACCACCACTGTCTGAGTCTGGGTCCTCTATTGAGTCACTTCTCAGATCATTCTTATATCATGTAGCTTTCCCAGATTTTAGTTACTTCAGCTCCCTCTTTTTTATTTTCCATTTGTTTTTAACAACTGTGTTTTAAGCCTGTCTTGTTTCATTCTTGTTTTAGTTTGTTAATTTTAAATGGTCAGAATTATACAGTTGACCAAAACAAGGACATACCAGTGCAGTGCTGTCAGTGCTCATCTCAATCTTCCCCTCAAAGGGTCCCCATGTTGTCCCCACAGGGAGTTGCTGCCGACTGTGGATCCGACGCTCGCCATCTTTAAGGAAGGCATCCAGCTCTCCTGAAAAGACACCAGAACCCAAAGCAGTCAGCCATAGTGCTCTATATAGCACGCAAGTTCCACATCAAATCACAGCGACGTTCGTTCATTGTACTTTCCCCTCAAACCTACATGCGCGATGACATTATTGCCTCAAAGCCCTGCAGTAAACAGTGAAGGTTAAAGCCAAACCATTTCAAAATGGATAAGCAAATCAAGTGAGCATCCATCTGATGTTGTTCCTCAGACACATGGCACGCTAACCTTACTTGAAAGGTGTCTTGTGTTGAGATAATCTCTGTGAGACAGTGCAGGCTTGCTGGCTGGTGAGAGCAGCTAGTGGCAGGAGTATTTCTGTTGTTCCAGGAAGGCTGGGCCCTTGTTAGTGCTGTGCAGAGCTTCAGCTAATTAACAGTGAAACCGGATAGCACTGTTAGTTCTACCGGAGCTCACTTCCCTGACAACCTCTGCTATCATATCTCTAGATTCAGTGTACTTCTTAGGGATGGTGATTAATCAAATAGTTTTGATAATCCCCATGGCAGGCCATGACAGTTTACTGAGAAGCATATTTCCATATTTGTGTGTTGTATATATATCGTCTATGAGTGTGTCGCAAAGAAAAAGTATGAACTCTACATTTCCGAGTGGTTACCTTGACAACCCTAAGAAGTCTTGCTGAAGTCAGTGTAATGATTCAGACACCTGTAAGTGCAAGTTCCATCCAGTTACTTTCTGGACTTAATTGACTTAACTGAATTAAGTCTGAGTCATGTTTGAAACTTTCTTAAATGTGAATGCCGGATCATTGGGTTGACCTTTGTGATCTGGGTCAGCTACAGAACATTATCATGTTCTGGAACACTCCAACTAAAGCATGAAACCAAAACTGCTACCTAATAATCATAATGTATTCTCATTCAAACAAACTCTACATGTGTTGTTAACATTGTGTCTTTTAACCTATTTGTTCACACATGTGGCTAATAGGTACTCAGGGCATTCGGTTCAAGCTGAATGGGCTGAAATGATCACTGAACTTTCTGATGCGTATGTGGTATAATGACCTATTCAGTCCTGCTCTACCCTGTAAATATCAGCCATGTATCTGCAGCACGCTGTTGTGTCTGTCTGTTGTGCTTGTATGGAAATGTCCGCTTATGTGCTCCTTCCCATGCATAAACATGATCTAAACATCAGGCTGGTGTTATTACCTGCTACAAATGACAGCCTGCTGATCATATACTCATCAGCGGTGGTCACAATAAAAAGTTAAATGTCACATACAATAAAAATTCACTTGTTTGACCAGGCCTATGTTATCGTTGGACACACCAACAGGACTCGCATTTAGTTATATTTTTGAGAAAATACATACATTTGGAATAGACCACACAAATAAGATAATATGGACCGCTCTTTCTTTGCCTTACTCTGTGTCCTCTACCCCCTCCCTGCTGTTGCATGCTGTCTTCCTGGTGCTGCAGTGGAAGGTGGGTAAGCTCATTACAGAGAAATAATTAAACATTGGTGCACAGCTGGTCGTCATCACTGAGAGCAACAGCCACGGCTTGATGCATTCTGTTTGTCCTCAGATAAGACCCACGGCCTTTAACCGCTTGGATGCAAGTTCCTGTTTAGCCCCGCTTGACACACAGCTACAGCCATCCCCAGCCAACAATTTTGATTCCTTTCCCCATCTCTTTCTTTTTTTGGGTGGGATGCTTGGAGTAAGAAGGGGGTAACGGGTAGTGTAGGTGCGAGAAGGGGGGGAAAGGGGGGTACGATTCAATTTGTGCGGTTTGTGGTCCACCATGTTTAGGTGCCAGTTGTGTGCATCTCACACCAAATGTTGCCTGAGGACCTTGGCTCACAGATGGCTTGTCACATCTGTTGCTGATACTAGTGGAAGATCTCCACAAAAACACCCGTGGATGAATAATGAGTTCACTTCATGGACTGTCTGTATGTTCTCAATGAACATTTACAGGTTTACTAACTAAAAATATGCAGACAGATGTGGTCTGTTATCAACTGGGCTACTGACAATTTTTCTAACTGCGGCTGCATAAAGTCTTGATGTCATAGTGATAAGTCAATTCCAACTGTTACCTATACTCATCACAAATGAATTTAGAACAAATACACAAGTCATGATGGTTAACCCATCAAACTGCAAACAACAAACGGAACCAAGCAGAAAGCTAATGATGACTCTATGAGATTTAATAAGCCCAGCACCTGTGTTCTCTTTAACGTTCTATCATCCAGTTCTCAAATGCCACACGCTTCATAAACATGAGCTCATGATGTGGCTCAAGAGCTGTAATTCTCTTCAATCCCAACCAACCCCACTCTCCACACCTTCACCCTTTACACCCCTCAATCACCACCACTCACCCCCAACTCCCCACCCTCCCTCGATAAGATCATCATCTGTCGCTAGGACTCTAGGGTCTGTTCCTGCACTCACAGATACTTGGCAGACCAACAATGTCCTTTGTGTGGAGATCCTCTCAGATAGCACCCAAGATGCTCCACGCTGGCATCTGTTTGTTTTTTTTTTTTTGTTTTTTTTTGTTTTGTTTTAATGTGTATGTGTCCTGTCTTTTCTTTCTGTTGGTGAAAGCGGAGGAATAGGAACTCATCTCTCCGCTCAGTGGCATACCACTGAACAAGCAATGAGTTTCTTAGTGGCAGGTGCTGTACCATGATTTAAAGAATAAATGGGTGTGACCACTGACAGACAGAGACCCTAAAAAGAGTGCAAACTACCACTTTGTACTTTTAAATAATATTATTTGACACAATGAAGCACTTTTCAGCAATCTCCTTGGCATGAAAATGTACCTTTAGTTCCCACTAAGGTTGGAAAATCATCTTATTCTGATATTGTCACGTATATTGTATATCAGCTTTGTTCCAGCTTTTCATTTAAACCACAAAATGTTTGCACCTAATTGATATTATTCAAAGATTACGTTTTGTATGTATTTTTCACACCATTCAGTTAAATAGGTAAAATTCTTTATAGATTCTGAATCATTTTATACACATTTCAGACCATGGGTGTCATATTTTTGGTCATATTTGCTATCTTTGGAAACACTGGGATCTCTAGATTTAACTTAAGTTTGTCTGCACATGGTGGTTGTAGGAGTTACAGCTTGAATGTGCTGTATGATAAAATTATTCAAAGTCTGTTTGGTAAAATTGCTAATTTTAGAGTAAAATGACTCTTCCACCACTTTAAATGAGATTCTATAATGATTCGTCAGGGTTTGACTTGATATAGACTGCAACTTAAATATTCTTTCTCTTAATTTGAAATGCAATGATAGATTCACATTCGCTGTGAATGTTTCTATTAATGCACATGAAATGTAAGTCTGAATTTCTTTCTTAATATAATTTCAAGTATAATAAGGTCTCTGCTAGAGATGATAAAATGGCACTATCAACTCACTACTGCAGATTAACATTTGTTAAAGCAATGGATCAACTCGTTATTTTCAACATGAATTTGACTTCTCTAACTAGTTCACCAACTTGGAAATAAATTGCCTATGGCACTAAAACACCATTTGATTACTGGCTCAGCTTATGGTTTAGTCTACCTTTTATCACGAAAGATATTAACAGAGTTGACAGATGTTAAAGGGAAACAAAGAACAACCTAATAGAGACAAGTGGGAAAATATGTTTGAGCTTCACACGGCAGACGATCCTCTTGATATCAAGCAGCACCTTGAATCAAAGCAAATAAAATGACTGCTGTTCAAAGTTCAATAACCTTGTATGGCAATTCAGGAGATGTCCTACTGAACTCCCAGTCATTCCACTGATAGGCTGTTTTATAGTTTTGTGCAATGGCTTATAAATTAATATACCATGAGAGGCATATGGGTGAAATGGAATGCACTGTATCAGTTCAACAAAAGGTGCTACATCTTAAAGCAGATATGTGATATGAAATTTTACAGCTGAAGGAGAAATGTCACAGAGCTTTGATAAGAGCGATGAACTCCCCAACCACCCACCACCCAATCTAAACTGCTATTATCAGGGCCTAGTGAGCAAAATGCATCATTTATAACCCACAGCCCATGCTATAATCTCAGAGAAAGTTGTTTGTTTTAAAACAGTGGACCCCTCACCACCAGGAGTGCCACTGCCTTCCTTCCCCTCCTCACCCACCTCTAGCCCCAGCCCATCCCAACCCCGCCTTGACTGGCTGCATCTGGCCCTAGACAGGGGGGGAGAAAGTTGACCTGCAGTCTCCAGGCAACCACATGAGTTTGGCTGCATGAGGTGGGGTGTGGGGGCGGGAGGAGGGGTGATTATAGGGGATTCACCCTTCAGGTCAGGCTTGTTTTCAGGCGGTGGACAGCTTGGGGGAAAAAGAGCAACAAGCCAAGGGGATGAGGGGGCATTTTAGCTCTGACACTCCACACAGGCTGAGCAGGGGGTTGTGGGGTGTGGGGATTGTGTGGGTCCCATGGAGGGAGACTAAAACTTTGTTGTAGAGAGACCCGACAATGCCTAGTATTATTTTCTGAGGCATATTAGAAATACAGGTGTGTTTAAACCTCAACACGAGACAAGGTTGTAATTGTATGTCTCTGGGAAACCAGATTTTCTTGTACAATGTTTGATACAATATTCAGGCCAACCATGATATACTGGTCAGGGAAGGTTTGTGAAATCAAACCAGTATATCATATTGACATGGGAGGTACACTTATTTACATTTTTGCAAAGATAGTTGAGAAGAATACCACCTCTTGTCTGTCTGGTAAAATTTTGACTGCAGCTATATTCACACAACAATAGGTTTGTTAGTTGCTCCAGCAGGCCTCAACATGTGCTGACTTTTGCTGGAGGACCAGTTTATGAGCATGAGGAAACCAAATACCTATTGCCAGGAGGGAGCAATCAGACATGTCTGGCTATTGCTGGCATAATTCATGACAGCTCTGTATCTAGCATTGCTGTTTTTAGGCTAGAGTATCCTGAAACACTCAGGACACGTAACTGAAACCAGATGACTTACAGCAAACATGTCCTCACTATTTCTTTCTAGACAACCATAAAGGTGTAATTGAGGATGTGGAAACTTTAAAAAAAAAAAAAAAGTATTTTCTGTTAAATACAAATATCTTCTGGCGGGATTTGTTTGCCTTCACAAACGAAGATATGTCTGTCACTTGTGACCCCTGGACACAGTGTGAATGTCTTATTATTACATTTTGGTCATGTCTTGGATGTCTGTGCAACTTTAAGGGACTCAATAAATGAACTTTTTTTCTTTTGCTTAGTCACAAATCAGGAGCATTTAACAGTGGTGAGATGGCACTTCTGCAAACAATACTGACACTTAGTATAACACTGGAAAACAGGCCAATAAAAGACATCTGTATTCCAGGAAGGATAAGTCAAATATGTTTGTGCAGAAAATGAGACAGTAGCTTCTTTGTTCTTGTTTATAGTTTTCTGATTGGTTGGTAATAAGTTACTCCAAGTACTTAATGAAAGACGGTATTTATACCTTTTAGAAAATGGTTTACATAATATTATGATGTGGTTGTAAGTAGATATAGGTGTTTATAATGGTCTAAGTATCAACTCTAACTCCTCCTCTGACACCCGGGAGTAAGAGGCTGCTGTAATAAAGAGGTAAGGACTAACAATGACAGAATAATAAAACACAATTTGTAACAACACATAAAATATAAAGAAGTTCTAATTGGTGCTAATTATAATGTACATGAATAAACACTTATTTTTCTTTAAAAAGCTTATACACTGCTTTTTAAATATTAAATAGAGGGACTTACAGTGAAGGGTTAGGATTGTTTTTTCTCCTAGTGACTGGAAACACCTTCTCACACACAACTCACAGAAAAATATCAAGATAAATCTTTTCAATAACTATGTACTCTGTAATGTGGTTGTATTAAGACAAAGTTTTTGGTAATAATCCACTGAGTCAGCAGTTGTCAGTATTTCCAAGCTATTACTGATGGTTTTGGTCTAGAGGTCGTGCTTTTTCCCCAGAGTAGAGTTCAAATGGTGGTTTATCAATGATGAAAGTGATGATTAAACATTAATAAAACTATTTTTTACATCCTATAGTTTAAGCAATTGGTGCCTTTTGCCAGAAAGTGGTATCAATAAATTTAAGGCCCCAAAATCTATTAATAGTCCCTTGATTGTGTTTATCTAGCTTTAAAAAATGCTGATCAGTTATCTTTGATTTGAAACTGTCACATGTGAATTTGCTTTCAAGTCAGCTTAAAGGTCAGGATACAATAAGGCACATTCCTGATGTTTCACTGAGCCATAAATACAGACTTGACAAAACAATATGGCGAAGCTTCCCATCATCAAATATGTTTCTAGGGCTTCACTTTGACATATATGTGTCACAGTTTCACGCCAGGATATTTATAACCACTGGGGTCAGTGAAAGTGATCCAAATGATCATTTATCCTCCTTAAGTGAATTGTCATTATCGGGTGGTTTAGGTGTAACGCTTCTAATCCCTTTACATCCACTGAACTAGTTTCACATACATTAATTTCTAAATCCAAAGATGACCTTTACCCTTTGGAACCATGAAACCCTTGATGGTTGGGGCTGGGGTGGAGGGGTATGGTGGGGGTAACCTGGAGAAGTAGTGTCTGGTTGCCGGGTGATCAAGCCTACAGCAGGTGTTCAAGCTTCCTCAAACTTCCAGTCTCACTCAGAAGCTGCAGGAGGCCTGAGGTTGGGATCAGAAACTCGCCAGCCATAAAAGGTACGGCCCTCACACAAAACATAAACATATCGTAAAATTGTGCCCATATAACAAACTAGACTTTGTTCAAGATTACCAATGTAATTTATACTTATGACAAAACATTCCTTATTAATTAATGCAGGGAAATCTGACGAGTTTCCCCCCATTTCCCCCTTTATGCAATTTTTTAAAGACTGTAAAAACTGTCTTAATTCACACAGTCTAACAGTGTAATTCTCTTCCGTGATCAGCTTGTTCCAACTCCAATTAAAGTTATATTTTTACATCTGTCAAATATTCAAAACCCAAGACTTGTCCATAAATGTTGTCAATTTTGTACTGGTTTTGTGGCCTATTAAGTGCTGGTGTATTTGCCACTATGAATGGATCACACTATTTCAACCTAAACTGAAAAACAACTGTGAGGTACTCTCCATTTCATGCCACTTGTGTACTTCTTATTCTCATACTCAAAGGCAAACATACTTTTTACTGTGCTTACTATTTGAAGCTAAGGTTTCTTCTTCTTCTATAGATGTTATTAATAGAGCTAACAGCCAACACTACAGACTACCACAGAATCATGCTTACACATTAATGTGTCAGTAATATTAATAAAATATGCTAATATATAATAACATCAATTGTCAGGTCTAGTAGAATAAGTACTTACTTTAATTTTGCATTGATATTACTTATTTACTTTACATAAAATGTCATTTAATTTCTGATAAAGTATTTTAATGGTAATTTTGGTTGTGCTATTTACTTCAGTAAAGAATTCAATATTTCTTCAGACTGGTGACCAGAGGACATCAAAAGCAAGGTTGTTTACTACTACAAAACATACACACAGCTGTAATTACACTCAAATCAAATATCATTTTATGTTAGTTGTTTGTTTGAATGTTGCTCACTTAATGGAGGGGTACCCTGCTTTGGACATTCAACAAACTTAATTAATAACACGGGCTATTTTATCATTGATAAATAACAGCATGATAAAATGTTTAACTGATTGATAATATATTTGAAATGGATACTGCATGGGCCTGTTGTCTTGTGAGTACATATATTCGAGTAACACTTAGAACAATTATAGCCCCAGCAGTGTTTAACTATAAGTTCACTACATTTACATTTAAATGATGCATTATAAAAACTCAAACTAAAAAAATAGTGATAAACATCACTGAATTTGGCAATTAATAATTTAATTTCCTTATTCTGTCTTAGAATTAATATTCAAATTGAACTGCAAAGCGGATTGTAAACAGCTTTTAAATTTAACATCTGGTTACCCCATTTACTTGTGTGTACTTATGTATATTTGCTGTTGTAAATTAGTTTTGTATATAAATGTCATTCCTAGAAGATTGTTGCATTGCACAATTTGTTTCCCGTCTAACATTTTCAGTTTTCATTTTGTGATAAAGAAATGTGCTATCGCTAGCCTTTTAGCAGGAGTTTGGTCAATCAGAGATCCTGCTGTTGCTCTGTGAACTGGACAATTAAAAATAGTGATGGAAGAAGTAGTAGTGTCAATGCCACAGTGCAGAAATGCTGTTACATTCCAAAAGCAAGTGAGTCATTATGCAGAATTGGCTATCTCAAAATAATATGTATTATTGAATTGCTAATGCACTACTGTACATCACTTTGATGCGAAACTAATAAAGGTGGGGTTAATTACTGCTGGATAGCTTGTAATATCTCATGGGGTCAATAAAGCCTTTATCTAATCTTAATCTATAATAAGGTCAGTTATTTGTTGTATTATTAACCAACAAAATGACAAAGTTACTGAATAAATGAGGTAAAAGTGCAGTATTTGCATCTGAATTGAAGTGGAATAAAAGTATAAAGTAACAGAAATGGAAATACTCACATCTCAACTGTACCTTAAGAACAGCACCTGAATAAATGTCCATCATTGACAGAGAAATGCCGTGAAAGTTCAACTTTCCAGTGGCACACTGGCTCTAAAATCTATCAGAGTTTATCAAACTTTTGTGTGGCTCTATGTTAGACCCGCTGGTCAGCTCTCCAGAGTGGACAAACAAGTGTCCCACCTTGCATTTGTCAACTCAGAAAATCTGTCACTGTAAATCAACACTTGTTAACACTGGAAGATTTATGTTACTGTTCAACATATCTCATGCTAGAGTTATTTTAGAGCAGGTACATAATAGGTATCAATTCTCTCAGTGGTGACCTGTTCTGTATCAACATCTGATGTGTGAGGTGAGAGTTTATATTGAAAAGGTCTTCACATGGACCGCTCTGGCGCTGATTAATGGTGCTCTCATGATTTAACACCTGCTGTTTTAATGTAGCCACTGTAAGAAACTGATCTCAACATGCTTGTGTGTGAGCGGTGTCTCCATTTTAAATAGCTACCTAAATTTATCGCTTTGTGGAGGCCGTTCAACCTGTGTGTGTTCACGGTTTGGTACAGAGAAAATTAAAACCTAAAATGGCTCAGCCTGTGAGGAACAACACAAGAGTTTCTCAGCTGCACTGTCGCAGCACAACCACAGGTCTTGCACAATACTTATGATATTTGTCAAAGTAGCTTTAAGAGGATAACTTTAACTTGTTTTAAAACATGTTATAGTATTAAAGAACTGTTATAAACGAGTAATTTGTTGATGTGAAATTCAACTCGAGTCATGACCTTTTAGTAGTTTACTGCCGCTGTCTCACAGGCGTGTGGAGACACTCACACACACACCACAGGCTTCATCTCAGATGTAATGCTTCAAAAACAGTAGTGGAAAAGTACTCACTTCTTTTACCTCAGTAAGTGTGAGTTTTAATTCACTGATGAAAAAAATACATCAGTAAAGTAAAAATCCTGCATTAACCTCGATAAGTGTATGAAAAATACGTTAATAATGTACTTGTTCTGCAGAAAATACTACATTATTAGATCTTTTAATACTGTTCTATCAATGCCTGAGTACTTTTATCACAGCTTTTACTGGTGGAGCTAGTTTCTAACTGATTTATTTAGAGTTATAGAGTAGTTTGTCCAGTGGCTCCCATCCTTTCTGGTCTTTTTGTGATATACTAGATAATTCTTACCCCATTAGACTTGCAGGACAACATCATTTAAATAAGATAGGTGGGAGAAATTTAGAGGGAAATGTCTCTTTAATGGAACAGCTATCAAGTCATGGACATCTAAAGTATGACAATGGGCCCCTAACTAGACACTTGAGGCTTGAGGGGTCATGTCAGAAAGGTTAAGTCCATTGATTTAATCTTAATAATGAGTTTTGTTTTTATATGCTTATCGCAGCCAATGATAAGCCCTGATACATGAAGTAACCACAGCTGTCAGATTAATGTAGTGTGGCAAAAGTACATTCTCTGAAAAAGTGGGAGCAAACTATAACCAATAAAACACCAAGAAAAGCACAAGTATCTCAGA
>BRZM01002311.1:36100-53830 GCA_033238685.1 Lates japonicus
GCACATGTATTGCTTAAAGATATTCTATGGGTATTGCCCCTTATTATCAAAGGCAATGTCCCATACAGATAGCTAGCGATGACTTGGGAGCAGGCACCCAAAAATCGAAAAGGAACAGGTGAGTCGCAGTGTCAGAACTCAAATAAAATTTCAAATCAGGTTTAGCAATTCTTCCTATCAGCATCAACCTTGCTGTTATGATAATACACTTGGACAGTTTTGCCAAGTTACAACTTAGGATTTGCAGCGAGCAGCTTTGGCGCTTCATTTACACCCATGTAATACTCAAGTCCACAGAGAATAACTCAATCGAAGAATACCAAAATATCACAAGCAAATTACAGTGCCTGAGAGGAAGTTTGTGGGAGGAACAAAGATGGCAGCCATAATTACCTCAAGCGCAGGCGGCATGTCAATCGCCACCTTCGCTCTGAGTGGCATTCCCCTGGGCCTCAGTAACAAAATGATGTCCAACGCCTGTGCTCTATTGCAGCATGAGCGATTATCATATTTACTGGTGGTATTATGACAACATTGATGTTTACACCTGTCTCTGTGGAGAAGGCAGGCTTACACCTGTAATTTAGCAAATGTACAGTATGCATATGAGCTTGTTACAGGGATTTAAATTAGGTCAGAAATGGAATATATCAATAGCAACCCATATGTGCATTTCTTTTCTTTTTCTCTCCTCCTAGCCTCTTGCTCAGAAGCTTGGCGATGAAGCAGCTTGACGACTGCAGAAGGGTGATATGTAAATCACATTTGGCAGATGAGCTTGAAACCCTTTAATATTCAGATACACGACATCCGCATTGAGAAGCCCGCTTAAGACACAATGAGATTCGGGGAGAAAGCAAGATCCGCTATTATGGAATCGTTAGAGGCTCGGTTTACATTTTACATATTTCACAAAAATGCCAACCAAAATATCACAAGTCTCTGATAACAATGCAATTCTTTGTCAGAGAGCGCATGGTATTCTGTCAAAATCCAAAGTCGCTTTCAGGTCTTTCTTTTCTTTTTTTCTCCCGCTTAACACCTCAGCTTATTGGGCGCTTTTGATTTCTTTCATATTTTTTCCCTGAGAAGTCACAGCTTGTGGAGTCAAAGACGGTAGCAGATACCAGCCACGAGGCAATGGGAATATGTGTCCGTAGCTCGCCAATAGCTCATCAAACACACAGGCCTGTGGATGGATGCAAGTCTGGGCTGGCGCTTAGATCGTGCCTAAACAGCATCCGCCTGCTACACACACACCATCCTGACCTCTGTTTACTCTCTTCAGTCAGAGCCACAAAGAACAGCCCTATTTCCTGACCATTTTCTGCACATAAATGCAGTATGACGACAACAACGCCACCACAAGGTAGCATTTTTTTTCCCTTATACCTGCTCCTTTGTGGTGTACAGTAGCGCTCTGACAATCATTTTTGCAGCTTTACAGCCTCAACTTTTTCATTGGATGACAGAATATAGCTCCTTGCACTTCTACCTCCTTCATTTCCCCGTGTCTTAGCCCTGCACCAAATTTGTCTCTGTGCCATTTTAATTACAGCCAAGGCTATCTTTATGGTGGTATTCTGCGAGAACACCAATCTGCAAAAAAGGTGATAAGTAGAGCCGCCACCCAGCTTTGGTATCAGTAATAAACAGACACTTAATTGAATAATTTGACCTAAGAGGCTGATCCTGGGAAATAGCATGTTGGAAAAATTATTTTGAATATTGAAGACAGTTCAGTGTTTTGCATGACGCCTGCAGTAGGAGAACACACAGTGGATTTGGCTGGTTGCCCGCCAACTCGCCAATGTGGGCCATGGTGAGTCTTTACAGAACAGATAAGTGAGCCTTTGGTATCCTGGAAGCACTCAGATGTGGGTGCGGTGTGTGTGTCTGTGTGTGTGTGTGTCTGTGTGTGTGTCTTGAATGGGAGTGACATATGTATGTACCTAGTCTGTGTGGCAAAAAAGCAAATTACAGGTGCAAAGAGGGGGAGGGCGAGGAGTGTGAAGTGTGCCCACTCGAGGTCCATCTCCAGCTAGCAGCCACATGGGCACATCCCCCTAGTGTCCCTCTATCCCAGACCCACACACACATGAAAACACACACATACACACACAGCAGCTTTCCGCAGAGCCTTAGAGACAATGACTCGCGGCCCCTTCCTGTTTAAGGATAGCTGTCAGAGGATGATGGCTCCGATTCAACACTGCAGCAGGTTTGCACAGAGCTCCCTGATAAAACGGAAAAAAGCAAAAGCCTCCACTCTCCCCTCTCTCTCTTTTTCTCTGTCTCTTTCTTTCTCTCACTCTCTCCATCACTCTCCCTCTCCCTCCACAGTTCAACACTGATTTGACTGCTAGCATAATTTTGCAGAGGAGACTATTTGCAGATGCAGCAGAGTTATCAATCCGAACAGACACACAATCCGGGTCCAATGTCACTTCTCCTCATTATGTTAATGGTTAATACATGCAAATGAAAACATTCCGGCAATTTGATTTCTTTGAAGATAGTTTGCATATTGTCTTAGCCATAATGATGGTACACTTTCTCCCCAGCTTCGATTTATGCAAGGCTAGTTAGTTCATTTTTATCAGCTCTGAGTTCATTTCTAGGGCTACTGGAATGTGTTTTCCCCTTCCCCTCACTATTTAACTAATTAGGATTCAGGTACCATAAGCAGATTTTTCACGCTATTGGTGTTTTTCTTAATTAAGAAACAAATGAATTCTCCCCAGCAAAATAGATGGAACAACGGGATAGGGTGCCAGGGGCCAGATGCGGCGCTTCTTAATTAGAAGTCACTCCATTGTCTGAGGTTTTTTAATGAAGCTCCAATCTAAATGGATATCAAAAAAGCTTCTAGTGAAGAAAAAAAACACACACACACCGGCCATTTAAAATAATAAGGAAATAAAGATAATGAAAGACAAAAGATATGTACTGGCAGCCCCGGCTCACACCTCCAGTTCAGTGCATGCAGTGCTCTCGTCACCTCTGGATGAGCCCTATTAAAACAGCTCGATCCCTCGCCTGCCCCTGCCTGCCTGCAGCCATGTCTAATGTTCTGCCAAGCCAACAGTGAAACACTCTCTTTTCAACTTCTCATCAAAGGTGGAAGTTTCATTACCCCGTGGATGCTTATCAACTAACTATTTCTGAAAACTGTTGCAGCTGTCAACTTCCTGTTTTGGCTTGAATAACAGTGGAGGCTAGCAGAATCCATGCTCATCATATCAATGTCATTTGTGATAGGCTGATGTTTTGTGCAGGGGAGGCCAACGCAAAATTTCCAATTAGCTGGAACAAATTGTCACCTGAACACAATATGGAAGATAGAAATGGTGGTGTGCAATTAGATTTGAGCACCTGGGATGTATATACGCTGTAAAAACTGCGCTGACGGAACAAAAGAAAAGTTTTTGTTTTGAAGTTAATTTGCAATCTTTTTTTTTTCCTGTGAAGCTAAATCATCTCGGTCAGCCTCGGTGATGCTGCTGTGCTGGTGACTGAAGGCGATAACATCGGGGCTGTTTTTGACTGAAATAAAACCCGTGGCATGCCCATATGTGCTGCCAACCCCATCAGTTCTTCTTCAGACGGCATGGCTTAGGAGCTCCCAGAGGATGGGCCAGTGCCCACTGATACGGGCCCAGCAACCGTCTTGTCCAGGCCAAGTATCCCTGCGCCCAGGGGCTGTGCCATCAATGCCATGACTTGTGCCAGACTGGATCCCACCCAGCAATCCATTTCAAAGGCTTTTTTTTTTTACGGATCAGGTATGCAGTGTGATTTTCCTTTCCCTTTGTAATGTGCCGTGTCAAAGGCGAGCTAGGCTGACTTTAAAGTCATATACTAGTTTTTGCCGCCTTTCATTTGGGAAGGAGACATAATTGATTTCTGACTTTCCAAATGTCAAGTTGGAAGAGATTAGAAAAAAGAGCAATGTCCTAAAAATCAATCAGCAATATGGACATGTTGATTTGGATGGTATTTAGTGTTTTGGGCTAATATTTATAAATAACTAATAAATAACTATTTGTGTCTTAACAAGCCAAAAAAGAATTAACAGCTCATCACTTCATCACTTACTCATGCAGAATATTTGAGTGAAATACAATATACTGATTAATTCCTCCAGGTTCATGGAGTGAAAAACAGATTTATTTTTTTTTAAGAAGTAACTTTCTTAATAAAAAGTCACATTTTTAAACACCTCCATTTATCCACAAATTACCATAATCCTCTGGATGTTCACTCATGTGCTCTCTCTCATTTAGAGCATTACTTGTTTATTTATATCTGTGAATGAGATTAGAGGGGAAGATTACTTAGCGCAGACACATGAATAGCGATCAAAGACTGGAGGATAATGTAAGTCTTTCAGTGATTGCTCAGCTCTTTTCAAATCTACCGGTGGCGTATTAGAACAATACAAGTGGCTGTGCTCCATATAGTGTGACAACAATAATACAAAATCCTCAGGGAGTGAACCGCATGTAAACACTCCAGATCAACACACAGTACACTGGCACAAAGTATCCTCTAATGCAACAAAAATTAGCTTTGATCCTGACGAGGGCACAGCAAAGTAGCAATCAGTTCAGTGAAATGACATCACTTGTCGAACATACTGTATGTAAATGCAGTTTGAGAAAGGTCTGGTGCCGTATCTGTACAAAGGAATATGTTTTACAGCCCACACTGTTTCTGGGCGCTCAGCTGGGGAACATCAGCCACGGGTAAACAAGCAACATTATGTCCTTTTGATTATTCTAAACAAAAACGTGGACACAAATATGACACTCTCTCATCCACATGATTTATGAAGAATGTTCTGACAGCTGAATTGTCTTTTTTTCCCCCTGTCTGCCTGTGCTGCACACATTTGGAGGAAGCACTGGTCCAGCCAATTATTGGTGGCAGGACAGAGATACCTGTAACTCAAATATACATAACAAATGAAGAAGGGACAGCACAGCAAAACACCAACAAAATGAATCTTAAAAATGCACACATGTACGCAGTCACAAAAAAAAAAAAAAAAAGAGCCAACAGCGTCAGCTTGCAGTTTTGACAAACAAACTTTGCAAGCAGAATTTATTTGTAGCTGCAAATGAGGGGACGGATCTGAGGACCAGTTGGCTAATTATTTATCCTGCTGGCTTTATGGCTCTCATTAATTTCCCCCTTCTCTCTCTTTACCTTCCATTGAAAGTCTGAAGTCAACCTGCATCTGGTGCTGATAACGCTGGGGTCTCAGCAGCCTCTCAGCCTCCCCTCTAACCCACCCACACGCACCTCCACGAGAGAAAAGAAGCAGCTTTCATACACACCCACTGGATAATGCCATTAGAATTAGCA
Organism: Lates japonicus; assembly: GCA_033238685.1. Lineage (NCBI taxonomy): Eukaryota > Metazoa > Chordata > Actinopteri > Centropomidae > Lates > Lates japonicus. Next base: position 41,471 of record BRZM01002311.1, read on the forward strand.
CTCCGTGCCTCAAATCCACAAAGATGTGCTCACTCAAGTAGGAAAACATACAGTACAGTATACTGGGAAAGGGTTGAGTTGCATCTCTTTATTCAGTGGGTTAATGACAAGAATCTTGTATGTCACAGGGCAAGGAAGGTACTACAGAGAAGCAGTACAGGATGGGAGGATTAGAAGGATGAACTGAGCTGAGCTACGAATCTTGTACGTCTTGAGCGGTGACTGAAATGTTTCCATAGCACCAAATATCAAAAATTGGCACTGAATGCTTGGTAAAATTCTTACTTATTCCTTGATCAGATTTTCCCTATTTAAATAAGGATTTTTTCTAACTTAAAGCAGCCATTTACAAAGGCTACGTTCTTTGACAGCCACTAATGCAAAATTAAAAACTGATACGTTTGGAATTTGATTTGATACACATTAGAAAAACAATTTTATATTCCTTAAAATGGTATAAAAAAGAATATTGGTACTTGTATAGAACAATTGTCCAGACTTAAAAAAAATGTAAAAAGAAGACAAATTAAGGGGTAATTAATGAAGTAAGTTGGATTTTGGATTAGTGAATTGGGTTGCCTGAATTTGTCTGGCACTGGTGGCACCTTTCCCCCCTTCTTTCTCTCAGACTCTCTCTCTGATGGTCTCCCTCTCCATCACCCTCTGTCACTTGTTTAGGGTTGGGGGGTTGACTGAGATTGGCCCATTCTTGATGCTTTGGTGCGATCGCACCCCAGCAGGTCTGAGCTGAGGCTATCTGCCACTCCCTAATGGCCCAATCTGGCTTCCTGCAACCCTCCACCCCTCTGTGTCCAACTTCCCCATCACTACCCACCTCCTCCTCCACCTGGAGCTGTCCGTCACGTTCAACCCCATGACAACAATGAGCGCCAACCCCTCACATGCAAGGACCTCATTGTTAATCCGAAGACGAACCAAACGCCCAATTTGAGCAATTCCTTCCCAGGAGTGAACTGATAGAGACTCCACACTGGTCACACTTTCAAACGCAACAGAGAGACACAGTGGGCGAGAATTGCTGAAAAGCAAATATTGTCGGCTTATGCTGACTTCAAACAGCAGTCAGATGGCAGAGACTACCTAGGCAGTAAAGAAGCTGCATTACACACAACACAAGAGAAAGGGCCTAAAGAACTCTTGGTGATTCCTTTCATGTTTGTCTTTACAGGGAATCCAGAGCATTCATTTCTCTTCTTCTATGCAAAGGAAAGTAAACATGGCACCCTCTGCAGGCTCATGAAATTGAACAGTTCTGAGCATAATGGCCAGTCCTTTCTTTCTTGTGTTTTAGTATTAGATGTGTTAGCGCTACGGCAGTTTTGGCATATTCTATATTTTTTTTAACGCTTCAAAGATGAATTTGCATTTACTTCATGATCTGTATTTCATGCTAAATCTGTCACCATTCATGTGCCAGTCCAGTAAACTCTGTTTGAAGTTTTCAGCCTGAACTTTTGCTCAAATGGTTCAGCAGACGCATGTGCAGGTCACACACACACATGCAAACGCAAACACAAACTTACTGGGAAAGAAAACTTAACCCAGTTAAGTTTTGTTTCACTCTCCACAGTGCCCCGGTGATGCTCTCTTGCAGTCTTATTGGACTATCAGTGCGCGGGTCATGGGCCTGGCCAGTCAAGATAAAAGAAACCCTGATGAAATGAACCATGTGGGAGCAGAGAGGGCTGCTCTCTACTGATGGAAGAAACCCAACAGAGGTGAGACTGTAACAGTGTCGTATTGACCTGAGTGACCTGACTGACTGCTTGAACTCCACAACACTGCTTAAAGAGGAGAGGACAGACAATAGGGTTCTGCTGATGTAAGTGTTTTGCAGCCAAAACAGATAATTAGTTTGTGAATGTTATACATTTTAATATCAATTATATAAATATTAAAATTTCTTTCTTTGTACATTAATAACACTATATCTAACCATCTAAATAAATTGGGACTTTTACTTATACTTTACCTACCATTATTAACACTATTACTGTTTCCAAAACATATCAAATTTAAGGCATAAAACATAATATATTCTTATAGATTTATTTACCTAATACTGCACAATGCTGTGGTAATTATGTCTTATTTGGCCTAGTGATGGGGTCCTACATAAATATGAAATGTATTCCCTGACTGAACACACTTGTATATTAGTCTGACAGTTGCTCAAAAGCTTGAATGATTGATGGACTCATTGACTGGGCCCATTCATTCAGCCATTCCTGTATTTAGCATTCACGAACCACTGTACTCACTCAGCACAAAAGAAACAGCTCCCTGCATCTTTCCTGTCTCTGGCAGTGGCATTTTAAATATTCAGACTCTGACAAAGTTGGAGACTGACAACAATAAGGGCATTTTTCAATATTCCACGGCATTTGATTGAGCAGATGACACAAATCGTTATTTACCACTTTCAGATCAGAGACATGCACTGTATCGCTATCATTAAGCTGGTCAATATACATCATTTCGCCCCAAAGGATTACACCTCTTATCTGAAATGATATTCAATAAAGTATGACCGCAGAAATACAGAGTGGAGTGTTCTTGCTTGGATCTGGCTTATGCTGTGAAAAAAATAACACTTTATTGGAATTAAGATCCAAGTCAAGATTACCTGAGGAAACAGCAGTTAGATTTCTGTTCCAGTGCCATGTCCTACACTTTATTCTCTGCTGCTTGGGGACTAGACCACAGTGTACTGTCCCTCACAAGCCATGGGGGTGTAATAGGATGCCTTTGTGAAATATATAGAGACGACCCAGCACCTTCCACAGATCATAGCACGAGCTAGGTTTGGTGAGCCTAGCTGGAGATTCTATGTGTGTGAGTGTGAAGCAGGGACAGGGAAACTGCTGTGTGTGCCTGACTAATATGGCCTTGCTAAAATGCCCCACAGTCCAAAAAGTCAGTAAGGCAACAGCAAAACTTTCCCCGGGTCCCTCTCTGATGCTCCACAACCGTAAAATCATCAAGGTATACGGGATAATATCACTCACTTATTTGTGCTGCCTAATTGGCTGCTGCAACTTCCCTCCTCACTGCTGTGCCATCCATTCATAGCTTCTAGCAAAGCAACCACCATTAACTATAGTGGGATGAAGTGAACTCCACTGCTGCCACAAAGTTAAACTTTACCGAATGTGGTCTGGAACAGTAGCTAGGTGGTATCTTCTTAAACAAAGACATCTTTTTATGGTTTAAACTCAACAGCTGACATTAGATTCTCCCTCTACGTGTTGTATATAAAGTGGGTTTCAGAGTTAAATGTTCGCCCACATACTGAAATAACTCCTGTCACTATACATTCACTTTTCATTTTTTGTTTTATTTTTCCCTGACATCAAATCCCACACACACACACAGCCCCCATACACCCGCCCAAGCCCCAGCCCTGCACTGTATAGCTTTTCTTTCCTTGTCGGGAATTTGATAAAGCCTTTAGTGAGTGTGGTTAGAGCACTTGGGCTGAGGATCTGATGAGAAGTCTGGGGTCTGTCACACACAAACACACACACACTGTAAGTACATTCTAATTAGTTGATGTATGCAGGACCTCATCCATGTTGGAGGGGTATCAAAAAGCAATCAACGCCCCATCCCTGATGAGCTCAGAGAGACACAGAGATTCACATTGTCTATGGAAAGATGATGCGTGGCTGGACCTCGACTCGGCTTTCCAAACCACCATAATGCCATGCAATCACAAGACATTATGCACAGATCTGAACTCCAAAGCCACAGGATAGAAAAAAAAGTAAAAGGGAATATTGAGTTCATAATTCAAAAGCCTGATTATGATGGCCGCTCTTGTGAAAAGCTGCTGTGGAGAGCCAGAAGTGGGAGAATTGGCCTGCGAGTGCCACAAAATCAGTTTATAAATGCAGAGGAGAAACATGTTTAAAAAACTGTCATGATCAAGAGCAATACAGTGCAGATAGCAGAGAAATCAGCAGAGTTAAGATGACAACTCGTTGCCATGGAAAACTGAAAAAATTAAGTCAGCAGTGAGTATATGAGGTGAATTTATGAAAGTGAATCTTCTCTGTGGAGGGAAATCAAATAGAAATACAATATCAACCACAGCAGAACTCTACCTTATCAGCATGAAATGGTGAAAAAAAAAAAAAAAAAAATCCTAAACATATGATCTAGGATTTTGTCACCCATTCATAATCTAATTTGACCTAAGGCCATACAGCCGATTCGTTTCAGTAAAGACCATAGGTGTTTTAGCTGCAGGCTCCAACAGAGAGAGGCATGTGTGTCACACAAAGACCATCGGTTAGCGACGTACCGAAAGGGACTCTGTATCACCATCTTATCTTCAAAGGACTGGGCAAGGGCTCAGGGGAGCTGTGCCACCGCCTCGCCTCCACACAGACACACACAGAGGGGGGATTTGGACCTGCAAGCAGGAACCAGAGATCTCTCGGCCGGCACCCAGGCCTGGACCCTCCTCCAACTCGCCCGCGGAGAACAGGCAGGGTTCCTGCACACGCGGCACGACATCAGTGAGCTGATCCCCCCACCACCACCACCACCACCACCACCCTCCTCCTCCTCTCTCTCTCCTCCCTTGCAAACCCTCTCCGCCGACTGCCTGCCATTCGCTTCCTCGCCTCAGCTTGACGGAGGGGATGGGATCTGAAACTGTCTCTAGGCATGAGCTCACAGATGGCTGAGAGTTTGCATGAGGTGAGGAAACAGAGAGAGAGGAAAGGAGTAGGAGAGAGAGAGCTTAGAGGAGCCTCATCGCTGCGCGCCAAGCTGGGCCGATTTCACCTCGCTGTGGAGGCGCCAAAGAGCCATAATCCACTCACTGAGGGCCTGGCTTGACCTGCCGCCTGGACCCCATCTCCCGACAGCCATACAATGGTGCAGTATTTTGTACAACTGGGCTTCAGAGACACTGCTGATATGCTGATAGGTGAAGTGGACAAAGACTAAAGCAACTACAGGAGCGGAGCCACAGGACTGAGGGCCTTAGCAGGAGTGAAGAACAGCACACATGGTCTAGGCAAGGATCTCTCAAACGCTGTACCTGCTGAGGGAATTGCTAGGAGGCTATATCTGCACTTTTGATCAGAGTGGTTCAACTCTGATCTGCCTAGACAGAGATGAGTTATGCAATTAACACTCCCTTCTTCTGCTCCAACAAAAATAGCTTTTTTTCTTCTCCTACTGTGAATTCCAGATCTATGCGTTACCAAAAAAAAGTCTTGAAGAGAGTCTTGAACTTATGAAAGGCAATCATTTTGAAATTTAGAAAGGAGATAGGAATATATAAACATGGGGGAATTAACAAATTGCCACAAAGAAAATCACGGAAAGGGCAGTGAATTATGTGTAACGATAAGACAGCCACCAGCCTCTGCAAGCCACAAATGGGATGTTTTATATGAAACGAACAGCGGTCTAGATTAGAGAGAGCCATCCTGTTTAGACATGAAGCCAATTGAGTTGATATCAATACATGTAGAGAAAATTTGAAAGATAAGGGAACTATGAGAATTGTTATAATCCAACTGTAAAATAAAAAAAGTCAGTTATTGGCTTTTTCCCCTGAAGAAGCACTGCACGATAAACATCTTTGATGAAAGAAGCGTTCATTACTAGCACTGTGTATGTAACATGCTGTATTATGAGTCTATGCCAACCCACAGCGAGGCAGTCTCTCTAAAACAGCCTCAGGCATTTAATGGACATCGTTAGGTGAAACATATAAGTAGACAATTATGGTAATTACAACCTTTATTCACCCTGAGTCTTTGACAAGAAGGTCATATCAACCACTTCCAAACAAACAAAGAGTTGTTGTCTCTTCCCAAATGATGTCCGTTTCATTTGATGAGAATTGTCTTCGATTATCCTTTTTATTGTTTGGTTAGTGGCTCTGAATGGAGGCTACATTTCTTCAATGAAAACTTGATTAAAACAAGTGATCTGCTAACAGCAGAATTTGACTCCACTTGCATAGCCACTCATTACAAGGGAGACCTTGATCTGAAAGCAGCCCCATGCTGTGCCAAATGGACATGTCCACATGTCTATTAGAGATGGGACCTCAGAGGAACTGCCTCTATTTAATATTATCATGGTTCAAGGCCCAGTTCTATTACCCCCACAGCTCCACAATTAATAGCAAGGAAACAAAATATGTAAACATCAAGGCACAAATATTACGGCTGGTTCTGACCAACACACACACACACACATATATATATATGTATATATATATATCTCTCCAAAAGATTGTTGTTTTGTTAAACTCAATCTGAGTTTTACTAGGGGGTCAAAACCCAGAGCAACCCTTGTCACTTCATCTCTGAGTGGAGGCACCATCTAAGCAGCAAGCGCGACAGATAAAATGTTGTATGGAACATCTTTATGGAGAAACCAGAGCAGAGGCAACCGGGAAAGGACTTGGGTGTTTATTTACAATATGCATCCAATCATCCTTTGTCACTGTTCCATGTTCGTTTTTCTCCAAACTATGGAGACACCCGCTGAGATCTCAGCCTTTACCTCGCCGCCAAACTCATAATAGGAAAGGTCTTATCAGATCCTGCTTATAATACAATACCCACTGGTGAGTCAAAGCTGTTGTTTAACTTATTCAATCCCATGGGAGGACCAGTTCAAACAAGTCAGAAGACATCTGCCAGTCCACAGCAGAAGATGATGTCAACGTTCCCTGCTAGTACCAGATTCTCCAGCACTTTCAATCATTCCTGTGAGATTACTGCAATAGATATTACTGTACAAAACTATTATGACCATGTGTCCTGCTGCCACAAAGCTAGCAAATATATTACAGTCGTCAAAGCAAGCTATTGCGGTAGATACAGAGAGGAGGAGAGAAGCTACGACCTTGTGTCTCCTTATATTTGCCTAGTTTCTCAACCCTGTCTTAAGAGTGAAATCATCTGATCCCCAAAACTAATCAACTGGCTTGTGATGGTGGCAAAGCCAGCAGACATCATCAATCAGATTTTCCTCGTCACTGAGGAGGCTTTTTTTTTTTCCTGTTTCTTTGCCCTTGGGCCATCATCTGACCACCCAGTTGTTATCCTGTTTCTGAAGCTAAAAACTTGATTATGGTCAGTTCGCACAGTCTCAGGGATTCACAGTCACATCCTAGACTGAACCACAAGGAGAAAAAAATATTATCAGTATTTCACCGCAGAAATGAATGTGTATGTAATGATTGTAGTTTTTTCAAAATGACTTTTAACTTACAGCACTCCATGCTGGAAATAAGGAGTTTGAGGCAGCCGTCTTTGGTTTTCAGGAATGCGGATTATGGAACTCCAAGAAAAAATCCAATCTGATACTTCACAAGACAAAAGGTACTTAGTTGGCTAAGGCACTTGCTCAATGTCAACAGTTTTAGCAGTAATTACTTGATACATTCTCTGAGGTGCCAGAGAAAACTGGCTGATCTGAAATACAGGATGTATTTCTGAGCGCGTTTACTCTGTCACTTCACGTGCTCATGGAGAAGCCAGGAGATGTGTACTTTTGCAACACGCTACTCCTTACGGCCACTGTCCAATATCGCATACTCTCTGCCTAATCTGATTTGGTATAATTTACTCAAAATAATTGATCATCAACAACCTGTTCCACCTGGAATATGTTCCATTATGGCGGCTTTGTAGCAGGCCTCGCTAACGATGCAGGCAGATATGGCCTCTGATCACATGATGTGTAAGCTGACAAGTCAACAGCTACCAGCTTTGTAATGGCAAATCAAACACAGCCTCTTAAAGTATTAACATGTTTTGAAGTTTGTTTTTATATTTTCAAAGTATATTTATTATAAATTGTTTATCTATTTACAAAGCTTTGTCATTAGTGATTTTCCACTGAACCTTAAGATGCTATGTGTGTTTGTGCCATTCGCTCATGGAAAATGCTGATGTACAAATTGAACTGAAAAGCTTGTTAGCCAACTGTTGCCAATTCTTATCCTTTAACTATAGAGTTTGGTGCATTTCCATCCCACGTGCCCTGCATCAAGGCTGTCCCCCACAAACACACATCCTCAGTAATTCCTGCATGCTTGGGAGACGAATTGAATATTATTAGGGCTGCCACTTTATGGTGTGCTACAGCTACTATCCTGCTCTGAAAATGGTGCTCACCACATTATTTTCCTTTTATTTTTTTTAAAATCACCATTTCATTTTTTTTTTTTTTAAATTACGAAAACCATCCCACACTATGTGGGTTAAGTCAAACCCAGGTCATTGCTAATACTTTACTGTATATTACTGACAACACATGATGTCAAGGTAAAATGTGAGTCATATTTCCAAGGAGTCCTTTTCCTCTCTCTCATCATCCAAGATTCCAATAAAAACCCTAATATCACTGACATATTCCATGAAAATGTTTTGATTAACTGTGGCTACTAAATTGAAATAAACAACAAAGAATCTAATACAGACATAAAGTTATTCATGTCCCGTAATAGGAGAGACTACATTTCCACCTTTGGACGTTATTTCTTACATAGACAAGCCCTGTTGTGTGTGGCTCAGGAGCAGTTTTCTGCTGAATGTCAAAGCATCGCACAAATGTGATGAACCTAATATCCATATATCCATGATACATCAAAACCTCGGCATACAAAATAACTGCACACTGTGAGTAACTCAGAAACCCCACTGATACACATCTTTCATTCCTGATCCATGCATCAAGGTGAAAAGGGATCAGTGTTAAATGAAAGAAGAACTAAGTGATGTGTGGCGGCTCCTCTACTCACCTCCCATATTTCCTCTTGGCAGGGCCGTAGGAAAATGTTAAATGAAAGCACCAGGTCCGAGTGCAAGAGGAAGAAAAAAAGCAGGCAGTGCCCCTGCTCTGCTCCAACCCTGAGGAGCATTCTGCAGCATGATGAGGTACATCCAAGCACCCAGGCTCACACTACCCAAATAGCCTGGGACCAACCTAACTTCCCATGTGAGAAGGCCTCTGCCCATATAACATACATACAAAATGATTACCCATTAGTCAAACCTCATCAACAAGCAAGCAGAGAAAAACACGCAGGCAGAAAAAGGAAATTCAAAGGTTTCAAAACGCTTGACTCAAATAACATTACTACTTTGATTTTAGCCACATTTCAATATATACCTGACAAATACCATATGACTATTATATTTTGTTAATTTTGAGGTATCGATCATTTCAGTATTCAAATTTAATGCTACTTAATAGTTTAAATATGGTGCTATGAGCTGTTATTTAGTTACTATCATATTATGATTTGACATTCAAAACATATTAAAACAGTACAGTAAAGTAAATGTATAAACTTTTGACCAATAGAAAGCAAAACGCTATTTGATGAATCAGTATTCATCCGCATGAATCAGTAACACCAATATAATGCGCTGCAATCATGTGGTTCTGTGCAAATGAGAGGCAGGCTACTTTTTTACATTTTCTACTCAGTCACTTAAGCAATTTTGAACGTGCAAAGATTCTGGTCATACCCACCCAATCAGTAGGATCTCATTAATCATTTCTTCTTCAAATGCCAAATACTAAAGATGCTCATCATATGTCCAAACAAGAAAAATATATTCAGCTTAATATCATAGAATATGCAGAATATGCTGAATGGTAAATGCATTAAGATAAATCAATCACCAAAATTTTGCCAATGGATTTCTGTTTACCTATAGTGGACTGGCCATTTCCCAGCCCCACAAAACTTCTTGTATAATCACAATATCAAGAGTCTCCATAACAATACGCTTTTAGGATAAGAAGATAGACTGGAGGCCTGTAGAAATACTAGGATGGGTGTACATCTCTTAACATTTATGATGGTGCCTGCAGGAAACTGATCTCCTGCAGTCCCACCGTCAGCTACATACAGACATATTCCAGACACCTCTGATAATCAAAGCTTTGTCTGGGTCTTAAAAGGACGTAGATTTGAACAATGCTTAGACCTAGAGGCCTCTTTGCTTTTAATGGCTTTTGACATCAATATTTAAATCTTACATCTCTGTTGTGATGAATGCTGTTTTCAGCTTTTTTCACCCTCCTGAAACAAATAAGGTGGGGGGTGAAAAAGGCTTAAACCGAGACCTTGAGTCTAACCAGATTCCTACAGTTTTGCCACTCGCCAGTACAGCAAGATAAGATAAACTCTCTTTGACCTAAGAGAGATGAAGGCTATGACGATCAGGAGTCCACTTTCTATTGATATTATTTTGCTGATAACAACAATGGAACTAGATCCTGCTCTTGATAATGGTGATAATTAATACCAATATTGATCCCGCTACAAGAGACAAGGTTAATCATAATTGAAAGTCAATTGTTACCTGTGTCAGTAAGTAATCATTGATATAAAATCTAACTCAAATAGAGAGCAATATGAATGGGGACAGAATGTAAAAATTAAAAAAGACAATAAACAATGTAAATGTAAACACTGTCAGTAATTACATGCAGAATTTGTTTTTTGATCTGTACATATTTCTAAAATTATCATTTTGCCTACATCTCCGTGACAGTTACAGTGCCTGGAATAAAAAACACAATGGTGACAGCTTGAACCAAAAGAACAGCAGTGAATTCAGGAGAGGCAGAGCAAGAGTGAAACCGTGGAGAAGTGACTCCACCTTGCAGCCACCCTGCCCACATTTCACACTGTCCAGGCACCCCAGCTGCAGCGACAGAGAGGGCAGGATTAGCACCGCCATCCACGGCTGCCAACCCCAACTCATCCAACACATCACAGCACAGTTTAATAAAGGAAACAGCAGCTGCTATACATCTTCCCAGTGGTAAGATTGTGATATAAGTAGAAGGAGTAGCGCTTGTGGAGTCTTTTCCCATTGAAAAAGATTACTTTTTAGACACACAACAGGAAAACATTACAAGGAAGGAGATTCATCTGCATTGTTAATGGTGGTCAAAAGTGAGGTAAGTAATTGGGGACCTTCAGCCAAGACGCCCAGAAATCGCACAAGCTGTTATTGGTAGGAAATAGATGTTTGAGGAAAGTTGGTATTCAGCAACTATTCTTCTTCTGACAGAAATCAACAAGAAACACAAGAAAGACACGGCATGAGTTTGTTACCGAGAATGAAAGCGGTAGACTCAAAATATAAGCAGGGAGGCTGGCATGCAAACATTTTTTGATTTTACACCCCTAAACATCTGACTGCTGAGTTGCCAGCATTTGGGGCCGGTGAAACGTAGTGTATAGCGCATTTCCCAGCATCAGCACGCCTTTTCCATATACGCAGCAGCTGAGCTGTTGTGTGAAACATGGGTGAGGAGGTGTTCTCTGCGAAAAAAATAAATAAATACATCACAATAGCTCTGTCCTCTGTTAAAACATAGCCATATATGGCTGGATATACTGTACAACGCACTGATGTATACACAAGGTTAAAACATAGCACAAATTCAGATACAGGAATTTGCAGTCAATTCAGTAAACACTTTATCCTTACTACGTAATCATTTCGATGTTCTGCCCCGAAGAAATGTCACCTGGGATATGATGTTATACTGAATGCTACATAAAAGTGGCCTTATGCTAAGGAGTTGAGAGATTAACTGGAGTGGAGATGGAAAATGGTCATAACAGAAAAGCAAGATTTTTAGCTCTAGCAAAGAACCTTGCTTGTTCAGCTGTAGTTCAGTTCCAAACTTACGTAGCTCATAAAGGTGGTGGACCTATTAATAATCAAGGGTTGTATGGACAATGCACCATTTAAGGTAACTTTATTGGGCATATACAGAAGCATGGCCATGCTAAATAACCCAGAAGCTGCATTAAATGTTCTTCTCAAGGGATCATATTCCTAAAAGGCTACATAGAATTTATCAGGCAAGATACAACATCTAAGATAAATGAATGGGAATTGCAGAATATTTATATATACTACCATTTATTCAGCCAACTACTTCCACAAGGTGCGTTGGTTAAAATAGAAAAATAAAGGGCATTACTGTAATAACGTAGACCAGCTTTTACAGATGTAAGATCACTATCATAAGGAGTAGATTTTAGGGCATTTTGATAGTATGACAGAGTGGTAAGCTCTGGGGACTTGTAATTCTGCCGCTGGTGCTATACAAAACTTTTGCCAGAAAAAAGAGCAGTATAATCACTACAGTGTGGTGCTTGATTCTGCTGGCCAGTGTCGGTAAAAGAGCCACAAAGGAAGCAAATATGAATTTCAGACGTCCATATGGTGAAGACAACAGTAAAGGGAGAACACTCAAGCCGCTTTGATTGCCACATTTGACATGTAAAGCAACATGCAAATGATCGAAGCATAACAT
>BRZM01002311.1:87281-103707 GCA_033238685.1 Lates japonicus
ATCTGTTGCGTTTCCAGTTACCGTATTGCTAGGCGTTTTCATGCTTACAGCACCGACAAGTGATATCTAAGAATCCACATGGATCAGGACTGCTAAATTTCTTGTACGTATTTCCCAATGCAGAATAGAAAAACATATCCAGCATACTATGAATATAATGGTAGAATTTATAACTCAAGATCTAACACAAAATTAAATCAGAGTCTATAAAATAAAAGGCCCACAACCTGCTATAGACTTGGAAGCATTTGGGTACCCACACAAGAGCTAATTTCGAGCCAATGGTTTAACTAAGCCAGTTACTTTCGCGATCAACCAAGCAAAATAAGTACAAAATGCCAAATTATGTCCATCCTTCCTTCACACCGGTCTGAGTTACATCTTTGGGCCAGCTTGGCTGTCTGCCCAGTCAAAAGCCAAAAGTGCTTCAGTTTTAATGTCTGGGGACTCAGAGACTCAGTAAGTATTCAACATTTGGGTAGGAGTGAAACTTGTTGTTTCTATCGACAGTTCCACTGACACAATTAATTTTTCTATTGATCCAGCACAGTTTATTTGAACAACCATGTCAGCTCTTAGCTATTCCATATTAAGAGTGGAAAGCGGATTCTGAGAAACAAGTTGAGATTTTCCAGCCTATTTGACCATTAGTAAATGTATGGTGGCAGTGTAAGAACGGGCCTAGAGTAATTATATATATTCAATCTCCTAGACATGAAAATTCGATTCCCCATTTTTCCTTGGAACACTAACATTTACGCACAGGTTTATAGGCCGTAAGTCTAGTTTCAACCCCTCAAACATTATACCGGTACATAATTGGATTTACTAACATAATCGGACCAGGCGTGCATGGCCAACCGTTATTTCCCTATGAGCTGCATTGCTCCTCCTGACCTTATAAGAGGAGATGGTAAGGCGTACATCCAGGTCCCATGTACTCTGCTCTACTAACTTCCAGTCCAACTACTGGAGGAGGTTATACGGAAACCTTAAAGGAAGGAAAAAAAATCCAATCAAAGAAATTTTCTGGCATTACATAGACATTGATTATATTTCACTTCAGTAAAGTAGCTGAAACTATCTCTAAAACCATCTTTTTCTATTTGGATGAATGGTAGGCAAAACCCATTTCTGAAAAACTAGTACACTTGCATATAGTATAGCACAATGGAATATGATGCTACAAGTCTTAACTTTATTTAGAGTAGAATGGTTGCCTCATAATTTGCCGCCAGCTGCTTTGAAAGAAGATCAATCACCCTCACTTACAGGAGTAAGAGGCACAAAACCATTCAGCCATGAACAGAGGTTGATAACATGAGAGACCTCTAACTGCTGCTTATCTAGGCAAAGTAGAGCTCTACCTCAAGATGCGGATTTGGGGAGCGCGCCACAGGATAGAAGCCAGGCCAGGGGACGGTGCAGATGGGAACCAGCCTGGCTCAAGGCATCAAGCATAAAAGTGGAGCACACACAGCTCTATCAGGCAAATGGCTCACTGTGGAGCCAAATACAGGTATGGTGGGAATTGGAATTCCCGTTGTGTTTCTATTGCATCAAATCTCCAGCACCCCCTGAGCCCAGCCTGAATCCATACCTGCCTGGCCACACGCCTTTTTGTATATTGGGTGCATAGATTGCTTGTAGTGCTTTTCTGCAGCCATAATAGCGAGATCCAGCACCCCCTCTCCAGTCCACTTTGGGAATTTACACAGGATTAAGGAAGTTGGTTGCTAAATTAGGTATGTTAGTGTAATTAGATGCATCTGGGGCCATTTTAATTTAATAGTGCCTCCTTTGTGAATTAATGTATAATTTATATTAATTGTGGCAGTCTTGATAAAGTGTCACCAAAGATCAAACCGAGCAATTGGCTTTTTTTGAGGTAAATTATCTTCAAGAAGCCTCAATATTAGTATAAATTAATATACAGTGGTTAGAATGATAAAGAAGCCAGGTCTAGATTTAATTTGGATGGGAGTGAGGGAAAAACTGGTTAGCAGCATCCATGAGGAATTACCATGCAGTGGTGCCGGATAAGCTCATTTAGTAACATGATAAATATGTTGTAGATCCATCCCCTCAGTTTAGGAGTTTTGTCCCTCTTTTTATTGGGTGGAGGACTTGAACCACATCTTGTATTCTTCAGCCGTTAGATTTACATTGGTATCCATCAAACATAGATCCAATACAATATAGGTAAATGGGACTACTATACTTTTAAAGGCCTCCTTCTCTTTCAGTCATTCTTAGGCATTTAAAGATGTATGTCTCCATTAAATCTTTGCTTCTCCTCAGCTATTAAAGGGAATTCGTTTCTTTGATAAGAACAGTCGTGCCAAGAGTCAACCATATTTTGGGTCTCTTTAATTGGCAATTATCACGCCCGTCGAAATCGGGCAAAGCAATAAGTTGAATGACGAAATTATAAGCGCAGCCAATGTTTTACATTTACATTTGCATTCTTGGGTGTGACTATTTACATTTGTCATTTGAACCTAAATATCACTAGGAGGCATAGCTAGGAGAATAAGCACCAAAACAATGTCTTAAGCTCATACTACTCTTATCAAGACAAATCAGTAGGTTGTAGTTTTGCATGGATTTAAATGAGAGTAGTCACCAATTTTGGAATAGATTGGGTGCAGGTTAAAGCATAAATATACATCTAATTGCATGGACTTTCGACAAAACTATTCTTATTTTGGTGCCCCATACTAGGCTGAAATGGCAACAGCTCAATTTTTCCACTGTACTAGAAGTGGGAAGCAATGGTTTAAGTCTTTCTTCATCCAGTAGCAGCACAGTCTCAATTTCACTCCTATCACTGAGTCAACGTCGCTGTTTAGTATTAGTTAGGCAGAATAATGTTCAGAGGTCCCTGTCCACAGGCAACTAATATAACAGCCCATTTTATCTACGTGCCAGTTTGCTGATGAAATACATCCCAACATACACACAGCAATTTTAGGCCTTTGTTGTGGGCCAAACTCTTGTGACAGAGAGAAAGAACCTGCAGTCTAGGCATAGCCTAAAGTCAATTGCCTTAGTTATAGCAGTGAGGCTCAATCCATAACACAAACAATTTACAGCCATGTGGCTGCTTACATCAGTCAGACCTTTTGGAATGAGCCATCCTACATTTGTTTCCTCCTCTGCACTTTCTCCTGCGGCACTGCCTCCTCACTCTCCTCTCCCCAGACCCAGGCAGGGAGGATGTGGGGAATCCACAGGGGCTATGGATAGCTTTCATTCATCAGTGGGGCTCCCGGTGGGAATGAGGTTAGGGCTGTGCTGAGTGCCTCCTCATTGGATTCCAGTTGTATAATTTGGGCGCAAGTAGTCCTCCAGGACTGCCAAGTTCGCACCTCAGAACAAGTCAGTCATCAACATTATTACAGACTAAACACAATTACAGTCTTTATTAATGTAAAACAAGTAATATAAGCTACGATCCTCTACTCCATTATTAGAGGTGGCCATAGTACTGTTTGATAGATAGAATCTTAGATGGGGTGCGATAATCAATTTTAGAAGTAAATATAACATACCTTTGTTTTAGGCTTTTATAACTTTGAAGTCTGATCATTGTAGAACTATGGCATTTTAGTCTTTTTACCCAGGTCTGGCTTTCACCTCCAACATTTTTATGTAAAAGTGTACTGAATAACTACATGTAATGCTTAAGGAAGGTGGCCCCACTTCTAGGTTGCAAATCAGGGCAGTTAACGCAACTCTCTAGTTTCCCCTATTTCTACTAGGCTTTTTGCAGTGTCTTCGAAACTCCATTTATTTTTGGGTTTTACTGCAGTGAGCACTGATGTATTAGTCTACAGCTCTGATCATCTCTCAATGTGAATAAAGCTCTTCTATAAATGACTCAAATCCGTATACCAGCGAATAGAATCACAATTCAATTATAGTTTATAGTAAATTTTAAAAGATGATCAAGTGGAATGAGCAGAGCAACAAAGTGAGTAGATACTGGACTTCGATTAGTCAGGTGGCATTAAAGAGGGACTCCCAGAATAGATGTACATTACTCCTTATCATAAAATCCTGTTTTGCTAATACATTTTTCTGCCAAGCTAGGCCGACTATAGTTAAGAGGTAATAGTAACCTCCGTGCTATGTTTACGAAGCATTTTGATGCTAAACTCTGAGCTAATGCTGCTTTAACTTGCCGGATAAAGATTTACATCTTTTTTATTCTTTGGGAGTTACTGTTGAGCATCAACTAACTCATCATTTTTGAGTGCAAGAGCATCTCAAGGCCTAGCCATGGCACTGCCAGAGCTATGGATTGTGGAGACGAATTATGGCTTTTAAGATTGTATGAGTGGTAGAGCCTGAGCGACCCTGCCGTTACACCACACCACTTTGGCTGAGTTAATTAGCTAGCACGGCTGGCATTCCCTAGCTCTTCTTCTAGTTCTATTTTTAGTTGGCCCAGGTTTACCTCGCCCTTAAGTACATGGTGCAGGCGGCCTCGTAAGGCTTGGGAATCAGACTACGCTGGCATCAGTGGAGATACAACGTCGAAAACTTGGAATTCGAGACACCTGTATGATAAATAGTTTAATCGTCAGCTTCTTCTCCTGCACTTGAGTCCATACCTTGCCCAGGGCTGCTGGTTTTCCATTACCGCCTGCTAATCAGTAGGTGATGTACGGCTGGGGCACAGGTAGATCGTTAACTTCAAGCCTGGGTGGGCCTGGATTGTGGGAGATCGAGGATCTCTGAGCCAAGGGTTTCGTATTTTTACCCAAGTCTGTACAGCCTTAAAAGCCTGTGAGGAGGGTTTTTACAAGTTGGAACCTGCATGATCAAGATGTATGTTTTTGTGTAACGGAAAATTGGCACAATCAATAAAACTGGTTTATATACTTGCCTTCAGTGCATTCTACTTGAGACAGCTGCTACTCTGCCTCAGTATTTTTTATTTTATTTATTTGTTTTATTTTTCTCATACTAAATTACAAAATGCTCTCAAATTCCACAAATATATCCAGCATTTTACATTTCATTTTCGTCTTTTGTTTTATCTATCATTATCTACTGGCTTATCATCAAGTCCTTGGGGGCTAATTTCTCAGCTATCATTGAGGCGGACCCTATGCGGATTACCAATCCATCGTAGGGCTATGCGCAGACAAACTGACCCATTCCACCCAACTCTTGGGGCTTCAGGTACAGGAGCCACGTAGGCATGGAACGTAGGGCCTGGGCCCAGACCCAAGGCTTTCGGACCCAGAACCTTCACTGTGAGCACTTCCTGCCACGGCTGCCGCATTGCAGCGCAATCATAGCCGGCCAAGTTGCAGAGCTTTTTTACCTGGCCTCCTAGATGGTGCACAGATCTCACTTCCGAGAGCAGGTGTGGGAGGCTGGTTCCAAAATCAGAATGGAATGGGAATAATAGCTTTGCCCAAGTATAATACTTGACTTTAATCATTTCTTTTTGATCAAAGCCTATCAGCCCTTTACAGATGCAGGCCTAATTTCCATTTAGAGTCAGACTAAAAATTTGTTTAATAGATGCCAAAATGGAATGATATCTGTAGTCAGCTAGGATGGTTCCACTGGCTACTACAGATGGAATGAAACTAATGCCGGCCCTCTTACAGGATCGCCAGGGCCTCAGCCTCAGCTGACCTACAGCGGAGGAAGGAGGGCCAGAAAGTGCTGAGTATCCTTGGTATGACGCAGCATGTCAATAACAACGAACAACATAACATCGACTGTACGCCCCACCCACAGCACGCCATATTTAGTCCGCCAGATTTATCGCTGCCGATCACGCTCAGAACTGGCTCAAAGCTCAACTAAGAGGCTATCGGGTCACCGACAATCATACTGGGATTGATCAGAATGGCAACCCTTTTTTTTTTTTTTTTTAACTGTCCTTGGATCAACACTTTCCCCAGACCCACTTTGTCTATGGGAACTGAGTGGAGATGTGTCTTTAAACAGCTTCCGCTACTTTAAAGCTAAACATACAATGGGAATTATGAATGCAGTCTTTTGCAGTGCGGTAGAATGAATTAAGAAAAACGCCCACTGATCTCAGTGATTTTCCAGTGGTACAGTAGGAGTCTCCTCTCTCTCTCAGCGCCATTTCTAAGGCGTATAAGGTGCTTTTTTTATTTTCATGGAGAGATAGGATTCACACAATAGCAATCCGATGGTTTTATCTTATTAACCTCGAGTATTACATGTCGTTAAACTAGAAGCATATTAATGGAACTGCTCTGATATTCCACATTCTTTACCTTTATAAAGACTGGAAGATAGATTGGATCTAGAAGAAACACTGAATGCACTTTGAAGGAGAGTACAGAATCATATTACAAGCTTCTGCTGGAAGGCGTTTGAAAACTCCCTCCTGGAGCCTTTACACTTGGATGGATTACATACACCCCAGATGGCCTTAGGCAGTCAGACCAACCTATCTTAAGCTATTGCTCAACGGATTCCCTTACTGGATATATCTTTCTGCTCATAAAATCTGATCTACACGGCACCAAATGGATGCTTTGTTGTGGTAGTAGCCTGCAGAGCTTATATTGGGCGATAAAGAAGATGTTGTATTGAGAACAATGGCGGTAGTTGCAAGTGATACCCAACAGCAAGAATAGTACCAGGAGGAAGATGTTGTCTTATGACGGTTAAAGCCAGTAATAACGAGGAGGGTGTGCTTTAAGCGTCATTTTGGGCCCGGCGGTGTAGATGGGACCGGGGCGGCACGCGATTATACAGCCTAGCCACAGCAAAGTAAAGATGTGATGCATCCATAGGTGCTCAAATGGCGTTCAAAAGGCGCATTTTAATATTCGCGATTGCCAACTATACCAACCGAATAAAATGTATAATCAAAATCTGTACATGTTGTGAAGCAATTTACCACTATGGCAAATAATCAGACCCTTAATAACGACCTAGCAACAGAAATTATTTTCTAGTCCCAGATGAGTGAACTCTGAGCTGACGTTAATGCTTTATCGAGGTCTCGGACTTTACCGAACTAAATCAATAGCCTACTGCACAAATAAATGCTTACTTTTATCAACCACGTTATAACAAAGACGCTGCATTTATTTACTCACACAGATGTAGCTTCTACAACCGCAAACTTTCACATAAATTTTAGGTTATAGCGCCGTGTCACCGGCACAGCTGATGGAGAAAGCCAAGGCGCTTTGCTCAAATGACGTTAAAGGACACCCTCGAGTGTAATCTGATTTGAGCACGTTCTAAATGTCTTGTTGACCAATCCGATTGCTTGGTCGGAACTACTTGTTGTATAATCTTAGTTTAGGAACCATTACAAGGAAATTGATCAAGCAGTTTGTTTGTCTGCTCTGACGTAAGCTGAAATCGTTAGCATCTCCTGCTAACTATGCACTATCTATAGTAGTAGTGTAACAAAAAGTCCTAGTAATGACTAACATGTATCCCAGTTAGCGTTTTTTGTAAGTCCTCATTCTAAAAGCCCCTCTTTTAATGAAGAGAAGACTTTTAAACAGTCAGCTAGAGATGGCGTTTTCAACCA
Organism: Lates japonicus; assembly: GCA_033238685.1. Classification (NCBI taxonomy): domain Eukaryota; kingdom Metazoa; phylum Chordata; class Actinopteri; family Centropomidae; genus Lates; species Lates japonicus. Next base: position 94,837 of record BRZM01002311.1, read on the forward strand.
TTTAATGGAGCCAATATAGGCTAGCTAGCTTAAGCTGATCAAATCTGCCAGCAACAGTTCAGCCAACACAATATAAATATAAAATATGAATGTGTAGCCATTTTTGGCTAACTGTCTGAAATCAAGGGCAATTTTTTTCAAAAATTACTAAGGATACTGAGTGTTAAATCTTTTGCCATTATCATTATATTGCTATGTGCCATGGGGAACAGAAAGCTTAACAGCCATAGCAACAGTAACTAAGGAAGGTGGGGCCTAGTAAATGATCAATTACAGCAGTTGTTGTGGTTAGGGTGATACTGGTTGCAGCTGTAATTCTTAAGCTACAGTATAATGATGACTTTATTAAGAGGAACAAAGGCTCAAGGCAAGTGTTCACAGGCAGGAAAAATATGTCCAAGCAGCATCTTGTAGACTATAGTCAAACCTCTTCCAATTACTAAGAGAAAGAGACCAATGAGCATAAAAAGAGCACAATGACAGAGCCCGAGCCAGAGTTATCAAATTTGCCGTGAACACTGATAATAGATATGTATGCTAAGGAAAATGGTGCTTTAATAGAGTTTTTAACTGTAGATCTAGAATAGAAAATTGGACATACATTCTAATTGAATACCTGGATGAAAATGCACCCAGCACAACGTTATAAATCATCTGGAATCAGTTTTCTCAAACTCCTCTCTCCCTCTCACCCACTTTACAAACACAGAGCAAGGCTTTTTCAGCCTCTGATAAGTGTTAATAAATTACCTGAATTTGAAAATTAATGGCTAGCCGCCTGCTTCAGGGAGATATCATTGTGTTTCATGAATATTTTGATTTTGTGATTAGATCAAAATGCAGTGAATTCCTAAACAGCTCCCATGCCCAAGCTCCACTGATCATAAACTCTTCCCCTCTCAAAAAAATCCATTCCATGCAAATGTGCTGATATGGAATAATTAGAATGAGTTTTGCCAGTATTTTTCTGCTGTAACATTTGCATGACTTTAGATCTCACCCGACTGATCTGCTCCAAGCTGAGGGAAAATGTATGTTTTTGTGCAGCTCCCCCCAAAATTTACCTTGCCAGGCAAGATAATGGCTTATATTGTGATGTTAAAGAGGCTTGTATTTACAAAAAGAAACAAAGGCGAGGCGGTTGCCAGTCCTGGAGGACATTGATTAGGCCCTTCCTGTCATTTCCTATTCATGCTCTGTATCAGTGGCATTCCAGCTCATCTGCTTTTGTGTGTGATAGGGATCAAATAGATTTCCACACATTGTCACAACATTTACAGGTGCGGGAATGTGAGGAAGGGAAAGCGTGAATAGCCGTGAAAACTTTGACTTAATAACATCTTCTTGCACTGTCTCCATTTCTACACATGAAGTCTCTCAGGCTGTTTTCCTGGCTCTTTCTCACTCTCATACATACATCATTACTGCTCAGAAATATGAAAACAGATACCCACAATTCAATTATACACCAAGACACACAGACAGGAGATATAAGATTAAATAATTCAACTAACATCTCTGTGTAAAAAAAAAAAAGAAAAAAAAAGAACTCAACAGTTGTATTACACTCCTGCCACAACCAAAGCATAATGTGCAGCATTTGCATTTTGTTTGGATACTTTTTTTTTCTTTTTCTTTTACTCTGGTGTTGGCACTTTTACACTCTCTAGTTGGCACACAGGAATGTGTGTGGTGCAAAAAAATAACAGATACTCTATGTGAAGTTGTGCGACTTCAGATCTTAGTTAGCCAAAGTGTGTTTTCAAACACAGAGGGATGCTGGTGGCTGTATGTGTTTGTGTGTTTGTGTGTGCGAGGGGTGGGGTGGGGGGGGTGTGCGTGTGTGTATGTGCATGCACCGGCAGCTGCACAGGGCCCCAGGGACAGGCCTGTGTAGATTGGGTCTCCTCAACCCACAGCTCATTAGTGGAGAGTGAAAGGAATCCACACAGATGGCTGTCAACGTTCAAAAAAGTCGGCTGCATGAGACATGTCAATTGAGGTTTAAGTTCCTTCTGCTCATTTCTGTGACATTGCAGTATTCAAGCAATATTTGTTTATTCTACCCAAAAAGTACAAAAACACAGAAGCCTGGTGACATCTGAAAATGTGTTTTCTAATGAGCGCTCAGACTACTGAACAGGAGCCTGCACTTGTCATTCATCACCACAAATTACTCGTTCTAACTTGACATGTTTTCAGTGCTACAGATGACGGGCTTGTCTGTTCTGCAAACACTGAGAATGGTCGGCGTTTAAACTGGAAATATGGCATTGAACAGTCCGGCAAGACGCCATGAAAAATCAATTAGATTGTTTACCTGTCAAAGTTGGAATGGAGGCCGCGCCACTGTAACGGTCGCTCATCATTTTCACTCCAACACTGTCACCTGCTCTCCTCCTGTTATTCAATTAATGCAATTGAATACACAGTTGTGATATAGCATCTTTCTTCAGCAGGGGTTTATTTGACCATGCTCGCTTTCATAATAAGGTATACTGTAACCGTATGGAAACCTGACCTTGAACCTCATGAAAGTAAAAAGGTTTGAACTGGCAAGATAAAAGCACTTGAAAATGTGTGATATTTTCTGCTATGACCATGGGCCAGCGATAAACAGAAAATACACAAGACTTTAAAAGGAAACCCTGCATACTTTAATTCAAATCTGACTGTTGTTATTCATATTAACCCTGTCCATGACTGTAATTACATATCAAGTAGTGAAAAACAAAAAGGTTGAACACATGTTTAGACAGACTGATGCCCTGATGCATGTTCTGCATTAGCACTAACAGCTATGTAAAGATACTGGAGGTTATAGTGAGAGAATTATACAGTAGCTGTGGGAAACTATTAGATCAGTTATATCAAATCTGCCTCCGGCAGGCAGAAAAAGCCACGGCAACTGTACACATTTACAGCAGCTGTTTTTTGACACAGAACTCATGTCAGGTACGTCAACAAAACCAACGTGTAGAACAAACTGTTTGCGGATTAAGGAAGATTTTTCAAAAAGTTGGTGAGGGAGAAGTTGACTCGCTCATTCACTGGAGTGTGGATTAAAAGTTGCTCTGGACCAGAGATGCTACTTTTCAGTAATTGTACATAACAGCAATCTGAACACCACTTGAGCTGACCTACTTATGGGGCTCAGGAACTTTTTATCCTGCAGCCAAGTCTAAAAATAACCCTGTGGCCAGTTTTAGATTCATCTCAATGGTAACCCTGACAGTTTTACAGAGTGCCAGTGACAGAGTCCTGTTAAGCAGCAGCAGTCGGCAACAGCTTAAACACTGTTCACTGCATCACTGGACTCTCCCCATGACATTTCTGTCCTCTACTTGAAAATTAGAGCACAATTAAATGGCGTAAATTGCACTAAACATAAATATTCAGTGCTAAATACACTGATCACCATTCGTACCATCACTATCAGTATCAGCATTTTTTGCAACAGTAAGCTCAATAAATTACAATACTGTAGTACAACAAACTCATAGCAAAGCAACTCAGCTGTGAATTTGAAATCTTTGCATTTCCTCGTTTAGCCACAGTTGCTTATTGAGCTTTGTGCGAGAGATCAATGTGAAGGGGCTCATCTTTAATCATTTACAGTGAATGGCAGTAAAATGATTCTGTGAGCAAATTGGTTTCATGTCCAGGCGAAAATCACATGGAGTTTTTGTGTTCTCTTTTCTTTCCCTCCTTTTCTTTTTTTTGGTGTGTCATTGTGCAGACATTCTCTCTTGCTGTACGCATCGCTCCTTTAAGATGATTTGGAATTAGAGGCTTTTCATACAGCACATATTATGTAGCTTGGTGGGACTCCATTAGCCTGAATCAAAGAGGACAGCAGCCTGCGTGGAGCCACACAATAATGTGGCAGCCTGTGTTTCAGCAAATAAATAACAAATCCGCCGCTTACTGTACCAGCCAATGCAAACTAACTAATTAAAAGATGAAAGGGGGACGTCTTCCTAGCAGTTTGATGATGATTTTTTTCATAGAATGGTAACACTGGAGTCTTGAATACTTGGCCAAAATGAGTGTGATGCTAATAAGGATCTAGAGCAACTAACAGTCCTGATTTGGGTGTACAAGAGGGTGCACAACCATAATCTGCTGCTGTTGGAGAGTGCAATTAGGGCCAAAATGTTGTCCCTGAACTGACACTGGCCTGTGGGAAGACTAAACTGGCTTTTTTTTTTTTTTCGTTGAATTTGTGGTCCCCTTCCCTCCCCCTCACCACCTCCTCTCCTCCAGTATTCCTTCTCTGCTCTCGGAGCATCTTGGGAGCGTTGAGCTCAGACAGCGGGATTAGTCAAGGATCCATCTTGAGACGCAGATAATGTTTTTGCGCGCAGACTCCCCTGCTCTCCGCTGGCTTCTGCTTCACTGATTAGAACTCAAAACTCCACCAGAAATGGCTATTTGTTCTTAAGCTGTTTTTCCCTCCCTTTGTTGAGCTGTTTTTGTCAGCCATCCCTCTAATTCAGCGCAAGAACGAGTCACAAGTAGGTCAAGACAATGCTGCAGCCGGCAGTGTCCCAGTCTTAGAGAGGACTGACAGCAACATGGAAGAGCCACAGGGCTGTTTAAATATGCCCTCTGGTCTTTCCCTCTCACACTGTCTAAATGGCTGAAAGTGGGTGGCACTGCTACAAGTTTTCTACTTCCACAATGCAAACCAATTTCTGGGTTTGTTTGAGTAGTGGAGCCTTTACCTAACATGAACAACTTTTTTCATTTTCCCTTACACTCCAGTAGCATAAGTTCAGTGCACAGTTCCCTTATGGCGTTTGAGTAACACACACCTTAACAGTTGTGCAGTTGTAGTTGATGTGAGGGAGTGTGTGTGTGCTCTCGCTGTCTCAACTGCCTGTCATTGTGAGTGACAGATGAAGTGTTGGGGGGGGGGATTCAGGAGCCCAGCAGCTGGCTTCACACCTGCACAACCGTGCACACACTTCCATTGGGGACCATCGCATTCCCTCCTTCTTTGTTAGCATGCAGTGACACTTTACAAATAATTTATTTGTTCACTCTTGTTTTGCCATTTCCTTCTGGCGATTTGTTGTTGAAATCATTTACATCCAAAACAGCGCAGATAGAAATATACTGAGAAAATGCTAACAAAGTATCATATGACAAGTGACTTGTCTCTGCACCTCATTATGTGAAGTACTAAAGTAAAGCAGTAAAGATAAAGCACACTACATACATTTAAAGAGGCAGGTTTTTGGCCTGCGCTGACACTCCTGTTTAGTCTCCACTTAAACTTTCACAATTATTTAAATCTAGCAAGTTGACATTTAAATATTAATAGTTTCCACTTGCGCACATGAAACAATTACATGTTTTGTGTGATTGTCAAGAGGGGTGAAAAAGAGCCTCAGTTCCCGCTGTTACACACACACACACACACAAATGCACATACACAGCGCTGAGGCAGGGCCCGAGCAAATTTAATTTAGAGACATTCTCTCCTTCCCTCCACATCCTGGGCTTTTAAGACACTGAAGTGACTGTTCTTCGCCCATGTAAAAGAACCCCATTATCAAAGCATTAAGATATGATTAAACTGACATTTTCTTAAGAAAACGTAAAGAGTTGGGAATAAAGGGAAGGAGAGAACTACATACTCCAGATCTTATCAGGAGGGAGGTGGGAGGGGGGTGTACATACTGATCTTTGAAGGAGCTTATTACAGAGCAAGCTAAGAAGACAAGCACTGTGGTGTACTGATCAGAGGTATGCAAGCCAAATGCACCTGCTAGATTTCACTATCATTCACAGAGTGTCAGTCAGTGTTGAGGCCCCTGACTGACGCTGGTGCAACCTGAACGCTTCTCAGGGCACACTGCAAAAAATATCCAGCTAAGTCCACCACTGAGTCTAGTAAAATGATTGATAACAGTCTCCTATTATGATGAAATATTTACATTGTGAACAACGCGGTTTTAGGACGTTTCAACAACATGATATATTTGTGAAATACTGTTACTTATTGTCAATTATTAGGTTCTATCTAGGATCAGAGTGGTATTAAGGTTTAACATTTTCATATCTTAGAGGCACCTTGTATAGGTTTATGAGATCAGAACTTAACATTTAAAGGTAGATCTAGATAAAACAAACAAACAAACAAACAAACTGTCAAGTTATTTTCCTCTTGGTATTAGGGGTGTCACAGTGAGGGGAATAGTGCAACTAACTTGCCAGGGCCCCAACATGAGAAGGAGACTGAAGAAGTGTGGAATTAAATGTTTATTTTTTTGTGCAATTTTGTAATCTTACATTGTTAGCCTGATATATTCATTATAACCCAGAATAACGGGTTTGATAGACATTTTTGCTGTTCTATAATAGTTTAATATTGGCTAAGTAAATAGATTAAGCATCTCTTCCATCTTGATATGTTACTGAGAATGTGAATAAAAGGTGGGAATGAAAGTGGTGACCAAAAAACTGTTTGCAGCAGTTTACATTGAAGGAGATTCACTTCAAACACAACTAGCTAGCACTACACAACATGACTCCAGCAAAGTCCTACTCAGTTGTTGTTTATTATGTGATACAGTTGTTCTTCCTCAGTGTAGAGGGAAGAAAAATACCTTTTATTCAAAATTAGTTTTATACCTAGGGACCAACAATTATTTGTACTCTCTCTACTATGCCATACTACGCAAACATCATAGTAAAAGTGTTATAGATTTTAATGTGTTACAGTGATATTTGATTAGTATAAAAAAAAAGGTCATTACTGATTACACTAATACCCATGTAACATCGAGACTTGATGTATGAAGAGGTGAAAGGGGGCCCACTGACACCACATATGTACAGGGCCTAAATTTTCTGTAATTATGTATTTTTTTAAATACATACAATCCACATATTCATTTTGAAGTGATTTATGTGGGATATGTGGACAGCTGCAACAATTTAGCTAAGCCTATTAAGACATTAAAACATTTGGTCACATCACTTTGAAGTGACAACACAATTCATAAAGTTCTACTAACAAAGAAATTCATAACAATGAAAAAACATGTATTTATTAATTTGCCACTGTCCTTGTTCCTCCTGCATTGTTTTCACTTTTCTCTGTTGTCTTCAGCACTCCTCTGCTGTCTTTTCTGCTCCCAAATCTAGTCTTTTTCCAATTCTTTTGACTTGGACATGCTGCAGGTCATCACTGCTAATATCTGAACTCTGAATATAGTCACTGTTATCACTGTAAGTCTGCTGAAGTGTGCCAGGTACAAAGCTGAACAGACACAAAATCACATTAGCAGTGCAGAACAGTTGGCATCAGGTAACTAAAAAGTTGAGCAGAAAGAAGCTTAATTTATTTATATATATTTGTACTGGTTTATATCACACAATAAGCTGATGCTGGCTGTCATTGCTGTAATTTCTGAGGTAGTTCATTCTTGCCAACAATAAATAAAGAATAAATAAAGTTGCATATGTTGTGTTAATACTACCTGTCTAGCATGATAGCTGATAGTAAAAATCAAGTTTCAAAGGTTGAAACAAGATAAGAAAGACTCTCAACATAGATGACATTTGTAGATTTGACTTTCATTGACATTTTTTGATAAAAATAATTAATTTCAAGGTTTCAAAACTTAAGATTGAGCAACATTTCATCATTTCAACACCTTTGACCCCTGTCTCAGAGCAGTGCAGTAACATTATAATAGATTCCAAACATGTTTTTTAATCTTATGGCCATTGATGCATAAATCTGAAAGAAACCTACACAAATTCTTAAAACCAATATTACAATGTAAATGATTAATGTTTTACAAAAAACCTGAATCTTATAATTCTAAGGTCACACAGTGTCTTAATCATTCTAACTGTATCGACAAAAGGATGATTTGTATTAGGTACTGTTGAGCTTACCATCCTGTCACTTCATGTTAAAAAAAATGGGATTTTAAAATCAAGACTTCACTAAATGACTTTTTATGGAGGATATTTTTTGCAGTGCTGACCAGGGAGTGGAAGCAGCACTCCCTTCTATTTGTCTTTCATCGTCCCCACAGACAAAATAAAGCCTACAGTAGATACGGGGGCTTGGGGGTGGTGTGCATGAATGTCAGGATTTTCTTCTGAGGCTCCCAACTGTAGCCGAGGTATGCTCAGCATGTGATGTGAAATCTGTGTAATTTTTTGAAAGGCATCACATAATCAGGAGGAGTCAAAAGCTTTCTGGCAGTAATTGCCTTTTGGCCACAGACAGAATGTACAACACTTTGCAATCTTTCCCTGCAGAGATTTCTAACAAATAAAACCCAAGAATGAACTCTGTTCTGTGCTGCTAAAATTTGCATTTGTCTCTGTATTTACATATTAACTGAGTCACTGTGTTGTGGATTTCAAATCACAACTATCTACTATGCATCATGTTCCTAATTTGGTTTTAAAGTCCAGAATGAAGCCATCTGTAAGAACAAAACCTCTTTTAAAGTTGTTATGGGCAAAGTCTTAACTGATTTTGACTGGCTTGATAACATTTGTGTTTTTAGATTCCACCATCTAAGAGGAGATTGAAAAATGAATTTTTATTTACTGTACATCTATCTGCTTGATGTGGAGCCAGCTGCCATGTTGCACAGGGAAAACAAGCAATATACTGTCAAAAGATCTGAACCAAGATATAACAGAGACGTTTTGATTTATAGTCTGATCAGCTTTCTTCTGCGTGAGCAGCATGATACTGCCTTACTCACTCTCCTTTAATTATCCCATCTTTATCCTCTTTTTCAGAGCCCACTTTCATTTTCTTTTTATTTCTTTTGCACAGTCCTTATTTCTCTAGCTTTCTCACTCCATTAACTTCTCTCCCTGTACCAT